>JAADVT010000080.1:0-59896 GCA_023335895.1 Pythium rishiriense
CGATTGATCTCGAATCCCTCCGTGTGCGTGTGCCGCCCTGCCATCGCCATCGTTTCGTTGGTCGTTGGGGAGATTTTTGTTGTTGTGGGGACTGCGCCACTCGGACAAACCGGCAGCCATACGCGCGGCCACGGTGACGGCGATCGACTACATCGTTGGCGAGCGACGGACAGCTCCAGCACTCGGTCAAGACGGCGTCGTTGGCCTCGGAGTGCGGATTGAACCAAGTGACGGGCATCGGCTAGCGCGCCCGACCATCGACTCCCCGACCGACCGCGCGCGCGCGCCGCTCGAGGCGCGATCCCCGGACGCCACGCTGAGCAGCGCGACCAAGAAACGAGCCGCGTCGTGGGCGATGACCGCGGAGAGCATGCGGGCCAAACGACGCACCTACCAGAACATGCACGAGATCGTCAAGCTCGCGAAAAAGTACTCGCCCAAGCTCGTGAAGGGATACAGCGCCGGCAACATCTCGGTCGTCGACAAGAAGAGCTGGCTCGAGGTCTGCGACCGCAAGCACCGGTGCGTTTGAATTGATGGATGGTTTAGGACGAACGTGACCCGGAGGTGGCTGATGGATTGGTGGCGATGTTTACAGATATGGCGCGAACCTGCGTGCATACTACAAGGAATGGAAGCGCCAGGCCGCCAAGCCCAGCTTTTGGGAGTGGCTCGACGACGAGTCGGTCGAGGTCGAGGGCGTGCCGCGCACCAAGCTCGAGCGCGAGACCGTTCTCTACTGCGACACTGAAGCCGAGCGCCAGAAGTTTGCACTGACGATCCGAGACGGCCGCGTGTACCACGAAGAGTCTCAGGAGATCGTGCAGAGCGGCGACGAAGGCTGGATTTTTGTGCTGCGCGATGGTGTTTTGTTTGGCGGTCAAAAGGAGACTAAGAAGATTCCTCGCATCCACCATACGAGCTTCGTCGCGGGCGAGTGCGTGCAGACAGCCGGCATGATGGTGATTAATGACGGCGTGATCCACACCATCTACCCGCATAGCGGGCATTACCGCCCGTCCGAGCACGAGCTGCTTGTGCTGCTTCGTTTCCTCGTCGCTCAAGGAGTGGACCTTTCGGAAGTCCAAGTCGACGTGCAGCGAATCCAGAAGGTCTTCCGAGATACGATCAATGGTGCGCTCGTGCGCAAGCTCGACAATGCCCACTTTTGGAACGCCTACCGTGTGCTCTATTTCCTGGAGCAGAAGCATCTTGCGTGGAAGATTGGCATGTTTGATGAGCTCGTCGATACGGTCGTGAAAAAGCACAACATCGTGCTGGATGTCGAAGACTCTGCCGATGAAGCCATGATCGAGGACTGCGACACGACCGCTGACTTTGCCTTTGAGTTGGGAAGCAGCAATGTCGGTGGTGGTGCCCATCGCTCGGCGTTCGTGCGCTCGTCCTCCTTGTGTGACACCATTTTTGAAGATCCGATGGAGCTGCTCGCGACGTGTGAGATGCAAGGATAGACAGTGACGGCTATCCACACAGTCGCATCCACAAGAAGCCGACAATGAAGAAGGAAGGAGCAACAGAAGAAGAAGAGAAAGCGAACTCAATGCGAGTGTACTCTAGTATTTGCAAGTACCAAGGAAGGATACACCAACCCCAAGTCAATCGGCCTTGTCTCGACGAAGTACCGTGGAGCACGACGCGATCGACGCTTGTACCATGAAGCAACGTATCCCCCAAGGGACACGAGTGGCCCCAATCAGTCCCGTTCGTCCGGCCAGACCCGTGGTGTGCGTCGCGCACCCCCGTATGTAGTAACAGTCTATTTAAGCCACTCGTCAACCCCACCCGTAATCACGATTTGTCCAAGCATCCGAACTTTTCTTTCCCTCTCTTCCCGTGACAATAGATGCATGCACATAAGAATAGACGCGATTCCACCAATTGAGTGAACAGGCGTCGGTTTGCTACAGATTTCAAATGTTTTCCTCCGTAACTGGCGTGTGCCGCTTCCTGTTTATCTGAGCCCCCCACGTGGGTTTGCCTCATTCGCCCTGCGCGTGTGAGCCATGTCGTCGCCGTCCAGTGCTCCAGCTGCCGCTGCCGTGGTGCTGGGTCCGCTCCACGTGTCGTGCTTCGTCACGGCCGCAAACCGCGCGACCCCCGTGTTCGACGTGCAGCTTGACCGCAAGTGCGTGCGCGTGGTCACCAAGGCCTCTCCGCCCACCGTCCACAGTGATGTGACTCCGTCACTACCGTCACCGTCGACAACGGCGACTAACACCTCGTCAGCCTCTGCTACGGGCGGTGGTAGTGAGGCGCCAAGCGTCGAGTGGGACTTCCACGCAGTGTTCACACCAGCGACCCACGGGGCCGCGTTCTTCCGCGACGTCACGCTTCCGGCGTTGCGCAGTGTCGTCGTTGATGGCGTTAACGCAAACATCCTCGCGACGGGGGTCCATCCGACCCAAAAGTTTCGCTTCCTGTTTGGCAAATCCACATCCACACCCACGATGACACTGACCGCGTCCCCGCCGGATGAAAAGGAAGTGTCGGACCTCCACGGACAGCTCGGGGCTTTGCTGTTTGAGTTTTTTCATCGTGGAGCTGGCACGCCGCTCCAGCTCACAGAGTGGTCGCTCGGGGTCAGCAGCTGGATCCTCGTGAATAATGACGCCGTGGACCTACTCAAGCCTTCGCAATCGGACGAAATCGCTTCAACAGGTAAGCCCGTCCCGTCGAAGTCACTATCGTTCACCTCGATCGAGGCTGCGAGTTTCGAGACAGCAATACAAACACTGCAAACCGCCAAGACCCACCGCATCGTACGAAAACACACGGCCGAGCACTCGCATTTTTTCGTGCGGCTCGCCTTCTTCCATCGTCCGACCGGTCAACTGAGCACGCTCCACGTTGTCGACCTCATGGACCTCAAGGACTTTCGCGACGACGTCGTGTCCACGCAGGAGAAGACCGAATTCTTTGACATTCTCCACGAGATCCGTCAGCAAACGAGCGCGATGGCTGCGCGTGCTATGACCGGCGCTGGCGTCGCCCCGTATGCGTCCCCCAAGCAACTGAAGCCACCTCCGACCAAGCGCTCGATGTTGCTATCGAACTTTGTGCAGCCACTGCTGACCCAGAACGCCAAGACGTTTCTCTACGCCAACGTGATCGACTCCCGTGCGAGTCTCCGCGAGAGCGTCGCGCTGCTAAATGCCGTTGCGAACGTCAAGGGCTTTGCGTGCGTGTGCAAGCGGCTCACGGGCGTCGCGTACGCGCAGCTCGGCTTCGAGCCGCCGCCAGCGCCACCGCCGCCGGCCTCGAGCTCACAGGAGCCACTCGATTCTGCCGCAGCAAAGGCTATGGCGGCCGTCGCCATCGGCGAGTCGCTACTCCAACGGCTCGCGACAGGTTCGACGTCATCACCCAGCTTTCCTGTCTTGCCATCTCCCCTCGTAGTATCACAGGCCATGGCAATGTCCTCGCCCGTCGTGACCTCGGACGCGATGTCCTGGCTGGAGGCGTTCAAAGAGCGGAAAAAAGAGATCCTCTCGTCTGCCACGACGGTGCCGCCGCTCGCCCCTATGGCACTGGCGCGAACGGAGGAGGCTGTCGACGAGTTGCCTCTGGGCCTCAACGACGCTGATATGGTTCGCTTACGTGCCCCAGTGTCGACGACAAGCCCTGGCAGTGCAGGCTCGAGCGAGTTGTACGCTCGACTGATGGAGACCATCGAGCAGGCCGCCAGGCCGTCCCAGCCATCAGTGGGCACGAGTGCCACGCTCGCGTCGATGCGGATGCAGCTTCGGCGGTCCAACTCGATGCCCCTGCCCATCGAAGACGCCGAGGACGAGTTGCTGCCACCACCCCCGCTGCCTCGGCCTCAGCCCGCACTCGCGCACGACCTAGCAGCTCGGCTCGCCGAGCGAATGGCAAGCGCTGGCACGGATCCAGCAGCAAGTACGCGAAGTATCCATGGCCAGCCAAGTAACAGCACCCGGTATCAACCCAAACTGGACACGATCGGGTTGCCCCCACAGGTCCTGGCAGCGCCGAACGTCGACGGGCTGGACGCCGCCACGGCCGCCAAGATCCAGGCCACCGACGCCGCGCTGCTCCGCAAGAACTACGACGCGCTGCTCGGCGTCGTGCGCGAGCAGCAGCAGCTCCGCGAGGCGGCCGAGATGCGCGCGGCCGACATGGCCCACGACCGCGACGAGCTGCGTGCTCAGTATGAAGTCCAGATCGAGAACCTCAAGCTCGAGGCCGTGGGGCTCAAGTCCAAGGTCCGCGCGCTCGAGCGCCAGAGCGGCGTCCACCAGGTCTTCGACATGTACGAGAGCGAGCTCCAGAGCCTCCAGCGCGAGCTCCAGCAGCTGCGGATGCAAAACGTCGAGCTCGAGCTGCGGCTCGTGTCGACCGGTGTACCTGGCGGCACGGGTGTCGAAAGCAGCAGCGACCCCGGATCCCTGACCGAGCTGAGGAAGCGGTACAACTCGATGGCGCAGGACAAGCTCGAGCTCGAGCGGCAGCTCGCGGAGCTGCGCAAGAAAGAGCGGCAGTTCCACGCACAGAGCAAGCTGATCCACGAGTCCACGCGTCGCGCTGATCGGCTTTCCAGGTACGTGCTAGGACCCTTCAAGGTGAGGGTGGGGGGAACAGCGAGGACGCGCTCTTGGTGCTGAACCAGGTGGGGTGTTGTTGGTCGCGCAGGGAGCTGATGGAACGCGACGACGCGTTGACATCGACGCGGCTCGGCAAGAAGCGGCTGAGCGCCGAGGTCGCGATTGCGCAGCAAGAGTCGCAGCAGCTCCAGCAGGAGAACGAGCGGTTGCTGTTGGAAAAGGCCGCGACCACCGAGGAGCTGCTAGCCGCCAAAATGTACTTGGCCTCGGTCGAGAGCGAGCAGAAGAAAGCCGAGATCCTCGACAAGTTTGTGCGCAAGCACGGCGACCGGATGCAGCGGCTCCGCGGAGGCAACAACGGGAGTGGGCTTGCCGGGGGCAGTTGGGTGGACCCCGAGAGTTGGCGTCGGGACGCGCAGGCGCGAGAAGCCGAGGAAAAGCTTTTCCAGGGCGTCAAGCGAAGCGTGCCGCAGCTCGTGCCGCTCGCCAACAAAGTGCTGCGCAAGCTCGAGCTCCAGGAGCTGTCGCTGCGCGAGTTTGCCGAGCGCGAAGTGGACTTTATCAATTTGCTCGTGGAGCTCGCGAGCGACCAGCCGGCAATGGCGCTCAAGAACATGATCGAGGAGGAGATGCAAAAGCTCTCGTTGTTTTGAATGGGAACACAGACACAACAATTCTGTTTTGGTGGCTCATCCAGTGCGTGTATTGGTATTGGTTCAACGCCAGACGCACGCCAGGACGAAGCTTTCAACTCGTTCTTCCAGCGGAAGAATGCAGTATGTGTGTGCGGGTGCGATCGACGAGAAGAGCGAGAGCGCTTAGTCGACGTTGGCCATGGCGACATCAGCCTCCGTGAACTTGCCCTTGTTGGCGTCCGAGATCGAGCGGTTCTTGCGCTCAAGGATCTTCTTGCGGTCCTTGTCGAGCTTGATCTTGGTGATCACGACCTTCGAGGCGTCGATGCCGACCGGGACGGCCTGGCCGTTGGCCTTCTCGCGCACAACACGCTCGACGTGGATGACGAACTTCTTGCGGTACACGGTGGTGACACGGCCCTCACGGTTCTTGAAGCCGCCACGCACGATCGTGACCTCGTCGTCCTTGCGGATCGGCAGCGAGCGCACCTATGGAAATGAGGCAAACAAAGTCAGCGACTCGGAGCCCATCGCCTGGGTCCACAAGGTGGACAAGACACACACGCGCGTCCGTCCCAACCACACAAACCCCTCCACTGTCCACCCAAATGGACAAACGTGTGCGTTACAGGGGACCGTGCGGGTTGGTCTTCGGCACGTTGTGTCTGGGGATTGACGGGAATCAGTCCTCTCCCTCACTGGAAACCCCGCACCGCGGTCCTCTCGGGAGGAGAGGGCGTTGTTTGGCAGAGAGAACCTCGGAGGGAGGAAACACTGGGTTCCGCACTTACGTATCACACGATGCCATGAAGTGCCAGCTTGGAACGGGGCCGCATCCCTCTCTCTTGAGATAAAGAGAGAGAGAAGACAGCCCCACTGACATGGACTTATACGTTTGAAGTGTAGTGGTGTCGCCGGTGGCTCACACTAACTTACATTGTACTTCTTCTGCAGCTCCTTCGAGAGCGGCGCGCTCATGAGCACGCGGCGCGCGGTCGAGTGCGAGCCGAAGTGCGCCTTGCGCGACTTGCGGCGGGACGAGGAGACGGCCGAGTTGAACTTCACTGTGACGCACCAGGCCCCCAAGTCAGCATTCCCGATTCTCCGAGAGCGAGTCGGCGACGCTTCCCCCCATTCTCTCTCTCTTTCTCATGCCCATGGGGGGCGTGGTCTCAGCCGCCGAGGCCGACCAAAACCACACGCTCACACACGTAGGCGAGAGAGGAGAGGAAGACGCCCCATCCAGACGCGTCATACGACTTACTTTTTCCTTCACACACGAATGAGATACTGCGCTACACTGTGGGGCGTGCGTGCCAGCCATGATGGAGGCCAGAGCCAATGGTTTGGAAAACGGGTCTGATAGACCCGCCACGGTTCCAAACCCGCCTGCAAATGGATGGACCGAACCGGTTCACTGTCAGAACTGATATTTAGGTAAATAACACGTCTATTTGGGTAATAATGAGAAAATTGGAGAGATGTAGCCATCTTCGAGATTTTCAGTCGCTGGCGAAGAGCGAGATCGAGAGTCGCGGCTTGCGAGGCGTCTCCGAGAGGCTCGAGCGACTTGTGTTGAGCATCTTCTTGGCCGCGATAGATGGATATTGCTGTACGTGCTAAGAATAAATACGTTTCGTTAGGACACATTTGGCGAGCTGTCGGACACGTCTATGAAGCATCCGTACGTCAAGAATGATGCCCGAGGGCGTCGATCGAGGTTTGATATGCGGGTGGTTCACAATCTCCGTGGCTGTCGGTCGCATCGATGGATCTGCATGCATCATCTACCATAGATCGTACTGATGTGTGAGAATCAGACTCGCCATGATTCGATCATTGGAACGAAGCGAACGACCAACCTGAGCGATGGCAGAAGTTAACTCTGGCGAGTATTCCTCGGGAAGCGAAGGCAAGTGACCCTCACGCAAAGCATGCCAGCCATCTCCAGAGGAGGGCAGTTCGATCCCGGTTGCCAACTCGAGCATCATGATACCTGGCAGAGCGATACAAGGAGTGAGTCACCATGCAATCGTGAAGCTGTGAGCTCTAGCATTCTTACCAAGGCAGAAGATGTCTGCGGATGGATACCGAACGGTCGAGGAGAGAAGTTCCTTCGCAATGTACACTGCATCGCCCTCCAGGTCATCCACTCGCTTGTGAGCGTTCGAGTTCTGCGCCGCCATCCCCAAGTCCCCGATCTTGAGTGCACCATTCGAGGCGATGAAAACGTTTTCAGGCTTGATGTCGAGGTGAACGACATCGTTGGCATGCAACGCCTCGAGTCCCTGACCGACATGGTTGATGATTGTCCACAGACAGTCTTCAGGGATTGGAGCCCCTTCACAGAAGTCGATGAAATCTCGCAGGTTACCGCCGGTGCAGAGCTCTGTCTGGACAAATAGAAAGCCTGCAAGCACCACCGTCTTTGGTCAATGATCACTTTTGTAGTCCAGCCGTGGAATGCGTGGCTACCTTCATCCTGCCAGGCTTGGTGGTACCGCACAAGGTGGTTAAAAGAGGCGCCTGAAGAAGCTACTTGCTCCGCAATGACGATCTCCTGTAAAAGCACGTCCCTGGGAGTATAGATGACCATGATGAGTCAAGGTCCCACGATCGAGCAGTTCCCGCTGGATGGCGTACCGTTCACGCTCGCTTCGCAACTCGTGCTTTGTCTTCTTCACAGCAAAGTATTGATCTTGCTTCTTGGAATAGACCTGGTTGCAACACCGGTAATTAGCCGTCGATACAGTGATCATGCCAACCGAAAAGCAAAATTTACCTTTGAGACGTCAGCGGATACCCCCGCACCGAGCCAGCCCACTGTCTCCAAATCTTGAAATGGCGTGAATTTGTATCCCTGGAACAGCAGTCGTGAGATCACAGCCAACATTGGTTGTGATTGTTCGAGAAGCGAAGTACCGGTGAGTCCGAAGGGTACCGAACTTGCACGAGAACTTCCTTTCGGCTGAGAAAATTTTGGCGGGCTGCACCAAATAGCACAGAAATGGTTAGCCCATAAAGGTCAATGAGCATATTAGAATGGAATTGCGTACATGGTGTTGTCGTCCGTTGCTTTAGAGGAGTCGGGGGAACAGGGCTCTTGAATGACACGTTCATTTGCGTTGGCTCAACGTCTTCACTGTTCGTGGGGGTGTCCCACGGCGTCCACGTCGAAAGCGTGCCACACACCGACATGTTCTGGTCTGAATCGATTTTGGCGGGTGTTGGTTTTTGCTTTTGCGGTGTCCGCATTGCTGGGGATGTGGGATCCGCCCGCACAGGTGAAAAGATCCCTGGAAACGGCACCTTCGCTCGCTTGGCGGGCGTCGCGGGTTGCTTCTCGACCGGCAGCGGGGAATCGTAAACCGCACTGGCCGCTGGTGGCCGCAGGCTCTCGAGACTGTGACGTCTCGCCACAGCGCGCGTCGCCTTCATGGGCGTCTCGGTTGTGTAGGCCACTGCAGGTGGCGCGGACGCGCGCAGCCCATTCAGTCGGCGGCTGCGGCTCCGATACGACGAACGCCTCACGTGGCCGCTCGCGATCTCAACACCATCATCGTCGTCATCATCGTCACTACTGTCACTAAATCCGCCCCCAAACAAGGTCTTGTTCAGCACGGGTGACGCGCCGCCACCCGTCGAGACTGACAGAGCAGTCTCGCCGTCGTTTTCGTCGTCGCCGTCGTCCTTGTTACCGTCGTCCAAGGCCACGTCGCTCATGCGCAGCCGCCGCGCGTTGCCGCGCTTCGATGGACCGCTTGGTCGCTGCGCCTTCATTTGCACTGCGCCGACGACGCGCGTGGGGCGGAAGGGCGTCGTCTCCTGTATCGGCGCCATCCGGATCAGTTTCCTCGTGTCGTGGTCCGAGATGCGAAGAGATCAATCGTCGATCGGTCAACGACCATCACTCGCGGTTCGTTCAAAGCTGTTTTCCCGCTTTTTTTCTCGTTGTTGGGCAACGAACATTTCGCAGAGACACCGTAAGTTACGTGTGAAGTAATTTACTTCCACCCCAGCTGTTTCGAGGGCCCGCGAATTTTTTCTTCCTGCACATGTAAATTTCACAGCCAAATAGTACCCCATACACTCGAGAACAGGGGGGTATTATTCCAATCCTAGGCGCGATGGAAACGTCGCCATCCTCAAGCGAAACTCGGCCCAGTTCCAGGCCAAAGGCGGCAACCTCGGTTCTCTCTCTTTCTCTCTCCATCGAGAGCGAGCGTGAGAGCTGATCCACAGCCCGCCTCTCCGTGGATCGCGCCTGTATTTTGGGTCCGCGTGTCGCGTCGCGTCACGTCGCCTGGACGAGCGTCCATTCTTGTCGCTGGGCGACCCCTGTTCTCCGTCGCTCGCCCGTCTATTATCGGTCGATCGCATAAGAGAAGCTGGTGCGGGCTGCACTTGCCAAAGGCCTGTGAGTGTGTGGCGGACATCGCGCCTCGCTGGCGACAGCGCCATTGACGCGGGGCGACACCATGCTTCGCAGCATCTCGCAGTGGCTCTCGACCAAGCTCGAGGTCAAGGAAGACGACCACTTGAAGCAGCGATTCGATGCGCTGGTGCGTGCTTGACGGAGGACGACATGGTCTCTTGAGGCTGGATCGAGCAGTGGGTTGACGGTTGCGTGAACATCTTGTAGACGCGGCTGAAAAAGGCGACGCTTGACGTCATGCACATCGTGGAGGGTCGCACGACGAGCAGCGGAGAGCTTGACCTCATCTCCCCTTCGACGGCGGCCAAGTCACCGACAGCTGGGTCCATGACGCCGAAGAAGCCAAGGCGCGTGCTGACCGAAGAGGACATCTGCGTCCATGAACTCGGTGCGTGTCTTGTGTGTCCCCGATCGTGGCGGACACACGCACGCAATCCATCGAAGCTAATGTTTCATGATACCTGCGTAGGCAATGCGCTAGACACGTGCCTCAAGCTCGGCCTGAAGCACCAAACCGACCACAATGTGTCACTGTGGAACGTGCTGTACTCGAGCTCGCTTGTGCTGGATGAGCCCTCACTCGTGAACACGATTCAACAGGCAGCGACCCTCTCCGAGGTACGAGGCGAGTGTTGTTTGGGTGCGATGCTAGTTGTATATTCAGCGTCTTTGGTGCCTGTAGACGGACGCGGGCAAAGCGATCTGCTGGATGAAGCTTGCCATGAACAACCAGACGATGGAGACGAGTCTGATGGTAAGGAACAGTCGATAGCAAGCGCATAGTTCAGGTTCTCAATCTTTTTTCAACTGCAAACAGATCATCTTTTCGATGGCGTGCGACCAGGTCGTTCGAACAAGCTACGAAGAGTGGGCGCTGGTCCGATGTTCCGAAGGTCTTGATCTGTTTCTGCAGATGGTGATCGACTGTCGCGAAGTGCGTTTCAACATCAAGGTCGACGACGAGCCATTCAGGACTCCGGTGCCAAAGGAGGTACCGACAATCCCGATTCCGTCGCAATCAACCGAAGCAAACAAAGCAGAGGGAGATGCGACCGCAGCACCGACAGCGACAGGAGCGATAACGACGCCGACTTCTCCATCCTCTACGTCAGTTCCAGCTCTGCCCACTTCACCATTGGCGTCAGACGTCACCGTATCTGCTGAGAAACTTGCCCAAGCCGAAGTTCAGGCAGTTGTTCCTGATGATGATTTTGTTGAAGTATCTGCCGTGGTGTTTCCGCATCGTCACAAAGGAATCAAGCCATGGCAGCATGTTTTCGGCGTCAGCATTATGTACCTGTCAAAGAATCCTTATCACAGTCGGTTCGCCTTGATTGATCCAATCCTGTCGATACCAAATGTTGTTCAAGACTGCATCGACATCCTGTACGAGTACCCAGACACACCGCGTCTGTTCCGGACGACAGTACTAAACGTTACTGTGAGTCAACTTCGAGAGGTCGTGGAAACAGAACGCGCCCTTCCAGGAGATCTCGACGCCCATGGAGCCGGCGCTCTCCTGCTGGACTTTCTCAAGAACCTACCCGAGTCACTCCTAACCTCGGAGAAGTATGAAGCTTTCGTCGCGTCCGGTCGATTGAAAGACGAAGAGGCAAGCATTCGAAACATCGCACTCCTCGTTCAAGAGCTACCTGTGCACTGTAAGTATGTCCTCGAAAAGGTGATTGGCGTCTTGCACTTTCTTCAGCTACCGGAACACGCTGAGCACAATGGGATCGATGTAACGCTGGCTTCGGTCATGCTCGCTCCCGTGGTCGCATTTAAGAGCGAGGCAATGACAACGCCAGCAGGAAGGCGCAAGATGTCCCACCCTCAGCACCACGATGTTCGGTTCGCCGCCGTTGGCGCTCAGGTTGTTGAGCGCATGATCCGCCACCACGATGTCATATTTCAGGATATCCGTCTCCAAGTCTCCGACGCACTAGAGCGCTTGGAGGCCAAAAAGGAAGCGCTGCTGTCCATGTACCAGTTGTACAAGATGAAGCCACAAGTCAACTTCCTGTCGGATCGGCAGTACTTGGACGAGATCTCCGACATTTTCCTTGAAAGTGTCAAGAGGAAAGAATCGCCACTTTGCGAGTCTCCACCGAACAATCCAGAACGCATCCCGCCTCCTGTAGTCCGCAAAATCGTATCTCCGCTGAAACATCGAGCCTCATCTCCGCAGTTGTACGAGGGAGTCCTACCGTTGAGCACTTCGGCACCAGTTTCGTATTCGGCAGTCATGGCTGGAACGCAGTATCCAGGTTCAAGTTCACGGACAGCAAGCGGCGGCAGCCTAGGCAGTCGTCGGCAAACCGTCGGAATTTCGTCCTTGAACAACATCCCAGAGGATCTCGATCGTCGCATTGCAGACTCATGGCAAAAGCACGGCTTCAACCGTCCTACAATCCTCGGCAACTTCGAGAAAGGTGGTGTGCTCCTACTACGTTGCGTTGCGCACATGGTCAAAAACGACAAAAGCTTGCTTGAACGGCTATACGATCGTGCCTTGCCAACCGTACAAAGCTCCTATGACGCCGGTCTCGTCTCGTCTGCGATCTGCAAGTCGTTGATCAACTTGCTACGCCTGGTGTACGTGATTTCTAATTGCGGTGTATGCGATGCTGTGGAGACTCACAATATCGCTGTCGCTTTGTTTATAGCCCCGCGCCAGAGCACCCTACCATCAACATCGTGGCACTCTCCGTTGAACCCCACTGGGAATTGTTCACGGAGGAGTCATACTTTTTGAAGCTCTTTCTGGCTATGTTCCAGATATTTGATCAGATTTGGGCCTCGCTTAGCCCGGACGAGGCATCATTCACGCGAGTTTTCTGCGATACGGAGGCCAAAATGGACGAACTACTAAAACACGCACCGAGCTGCGTGGAGGATTTGCGTAGTGAGTGGGAAGAGATGTGGCGTCAGATGCAAGATGACGGAGACGTTTCAACTGAAGAGGAAATGGTCAACGGTAGCAGCGACAAGAGCATACCAGTGGCCGCTCCACCGTCACCTCCACGTCTGAGCAAGAGGCCATCATTCACATTCAAGCCCGAAGACTACAAGAACAAACTACTCGGCCAATCGCACATTTTGACCGCCGAGCACGTCGCGTATATCGATCACTCGGTTCCTATAACTGCCCAGCTTTGTCGCTGGTGCTTGCTCTATAGCTCTGAGACGCACGGCTCGTCGCTCCACACGCTGCTCATGCTCGTCAAGTCGCACAACCCAACACTAATTGTCATCAAAGATGACCTCGGCAACGTGTTTGGCGGGTACAGCTCGGATGAATGGCACCGCTCTACCCAGTACTTCGGGAACGGGGAAACGTTCCTCTTCTCATTCAGCCCACGGGCTGGTGCTCCAGCGGGTGCATCCTCTTCGCTTGGTGCTAACTTTGTCAAGTACCCTTGGAGTCGGAGGAACAACTACTTCATGCTGTGTTCTGAAGAATCCCTCGTCATGGGCGGCGGCGGCAACTTTGGCTTGTATTTGGTACGTTCTTTCCTTACCAGCCACTGTACGTTCCGCAGGTGCACTCACATATGCATTGGTGTTGATGCTGGTTAGGATTCCGACCTGTCGCGAGGCACAACTGGTCCGTGTGAGACATTCAGCTCGCGCCCGCTCGTCCCGTCACAAGAGTTCAACTGTGTCCACGTCGAAGTGTGGGGGTTCACGAACAGCGACAAGAATCCGGTTGTTAACCATGAGATGAAGAAGCGGAGCGTCCTTGACTAGCGTATCGAAGACTGCTTTGCATCTCTCCATCAAGCCTCGTAAGTCGTTCGGTCATGGGATTTCGTAACAAAAAGTATGTATTGGCTGATCGCGACAAATGATTGCCATGCTTGTTTCCACAACGGGCTCGTTTTCATTGTTTCCCCCAGACCACGCAAGCTCCGCGCACGGCCTACAATGTGGTCACAAGCTCATTCTGGAAGACCTCTTCAAACGACGCAAACGGTGCGATGAGCTGTGCAGTCTGGACGCATGCGATACAAACCCATTAGACCAGAGCGGCTTCTGCAACCTTTTCAGCGACGGCTCGTACCTCCTCGGGCGTGAGCGCTGCCTGGTGAGCTGCCGTGGCCGGCTGGAGGCGATCAATGTCGTTATGATGAAGCTGTACAAACCGCTCGACGACTTGCTCCACGAACACACGTAGCCGTTGCGTCGTGATTTCCGACACGCGATCGTGGAAGAGCACGCCCTGGATCGGCCCCTGGTGGTGCGAGAGCATCTCGAGCGCGAGCGTCCCGCCCGTCTACCAACAAGAAAGAACAAAACAAATCGTGAAACGTCTCGACGACCACTGCCCGCATGAGGCCTGATTCACGTAATGCCCGCTGTACCTCGCCGACTGAACTGGGCCGTCGCTCGTCCTCGGGGGCCGCCTTGGGCTGCGTCGGCGTGAGGCTCCCGTTGTTGGAGCCCGCGTTCCCGTTGCCGACGCTGTTGCTCGCGCTGCGGCTCACGTGCGAGTCAAAATGCACGCGCACGACGTCTGCGTGCCGCATCGGTCCCATATCATGACCCCACAGACACAAACTCTGTTGAGCGTCCCCACATCCCCCCTCCCCCCCTCTTATTTGTTGTATACGCACCGCCTCCGTCGATCTCTCGCGCAAACTGAGCGAGCGACTGCACGAGCGCGTCGACGCCCTCGGCGTGTGCGTGCGGGTGCCACTTCCACTGGGCCGTGAACAGGCAGAGCCCGGACGCCTTGTCCACAAGCTTGAGCAGTCTGAGCACGGCGACGAGGCCGTTGAGCCCGAAGCTCGCGTCCCCCGAGGGCGAGAACAGGCCGACGCCCGCCACCGACGGCGCCTGCGAGGCCGACGACAGCGAGGCCCGCGCCGACGCCGTGCGCGCCATCGGAGCCGCACTCGCCTGGTCCATTATATAATACCTCCTTGAATCAGCTTATTCGGTCAAGCCCGTGTGGCCACTTTGAACTTCCAGGCAGTCGGCAAACCAAGCCACATTGATTTAGTATCGGCTAGTTCCAAGCAATCAAATGATGGACCAACAAGGCGAAGCTGGCCTAATAATGGAGCAAGGAAAACAAATTCGTCCAGCCACGAAAACAGAGAGAGAGAGAGAGAGAGAGAACCACGACATCATGGCGGACGCGACGACCACGGCGGGGCTCACGGCGGTCTACCGCTTCAAGGGCGAGCGCGTGCACACGTTCGAGAGCTTCCCGAGCGCGAACGAGGCCTCGAACGAGTACGAGAGCGTGGCGCTCGAGGAGCGCGAGAACCACTCGTTCCTTGGCCGGCTCGACGGCGCTGTGCCCATGCCGGCGCTCAAGTCGAGCGGCCCGTACGCGCAGCTCGTCACGGCCATCAAGGTGCGGTTACGATACTTGATTCTCTTTTTGTGTGTGTATGTGGATCGTGGGGTGATGGAGTCGTTCCATGCTGATGGGAGAATGCAGCGCGCCAAGGAGGACAGCGAGGCGTTCCTCAAGGACAAGGTCGAGGGCCCCGTGCCGGCCAAGCTGCTGGAACAGTAACACTCTGCGCGGAATACAAGCGATCCATCGTTTTTTTTGGTATGGGAAGCGTGGTGTGTGGAAATTGATTGAGTGTCTGTGGGGGGAAAACCAAAATACGGTGAATTGGGGGTGGAGTCTACATGCCGCCGGCGCGAGAACGGCAAGATCGGGGACGCGCGCCTCACTCGTCGTCAAAGTCTGGCAGCGGCATGTGCTCGAGCATGCGGTAGGTCTTGTCGGTCGTCTTCATCTTCTTGCGCGACCGGCGTCTGGTCGTGCTCTTGTCGGTGCCCGCGGTCGCGTGGAAGATGCGCTTGAGGCTCGGCGTGGCCTGCGACGTGGTCGAGTGGGGCGCGCTCTTGCCGCGCAGGTTGCGGCGCGGGTTCTGCGCTGCGGCGACGCTCGGCTCGGCGTCGGCGGCGTCGGTGCCCAGGGTCAGCGCCTCGTTCTGGGCACGCTCGCGCGCCGAGCGCTTACATTTGGCGCAGAACCACGGATCGCCCGACGGCGGGAGCATCACGAGGTTTGTGCAGCTATAAGAATCACGACGAGTCGGACGTGAGTTCCCCATCCTTGGGATAAAAAAATGAGACACAGGAAGCGAGCGGGGGAGAACGTACTTGAGATGGAAGGCAGCGGGGCAACCGTCGCAGCAGATGAGTTCGCCGGCGAGTCCACAGCGGTGGCAAGCGTCTTCGTTCAGGTCGTTCTACAAGCCAAAATCCACACGGCGTCAGCACTGTCATCGCCATCACCCAATATAAAAGGGGGGCGACGTACAAGGTTTTGGTTGTGGAAGAGCTGGCCGTTCTTCATGGCGTCGATGAAACGGTAGATGTGACCCGGATCGATGCCCGCCGACGACGGCACGCGCTTGTTCCACGCGGACGCGCCGTTTGCGAACGCCAGCAGATCCGTGAAACGCCGGGCGCGCGCATCGAGCAGGCCATTGCGCTTTGCCACGAGCCGTTTGGACGACGGCCCAGGGGTTGCTTTGACGGGCGTAATGTCCATGAGATCATCGGTCCAGTCGTGTTTGCCGCCGCAGATGTAACTCGACATGGTGCGCATCTCGGGCAGGTGGTCGCCGCGCTGGAAGTGGCGATACCAGTCGCTCTTGCGCAGCGCCACGGCGGGCTCGCTCGTGTCCTCGGCGGTCGTTCCCGACCACTCGGACGATAGCGGGCTGCTCGCGCTGCTGCTTGTGTGGGACGACACGGCCGACGCGTCCGGCTTCTTGGCAGCGTCGTCGCGGTACGTGGACTTGTTGCCCACAAACAGGCGGCGGTTCTGGAACCCGTAGCGCGTTAGCCAGCGCGGGTCCAGCTTGGCCGACTTGAGCAGCGCCAGCGACGAGAGCTGCACGGGGCGCTTGATCTCCGGTGGCGGCGCGTCGAACACCTGGCTCTTTTTGGAGACGTTGAGCTTTTGAAGCGTTTGCTTGGTCTGCATGTCCGAGCGCTTGAGCCCGAGCTTTCCCGTGCACGCGACCGAGCCGCACTTGCAGTCCATGGGGTCGCCAAAGTGCGAAAAGTTGTAATCGATCGTGATCTCCTCTCCCGCGGGGATCCGGCGCCGCGCAAAGATGCCGATGCGCCGCAGGCCGTCGACATTCCACTTTTGGGTCATGCTGTTGGGGTCGCAGCTGTGGTTGATGAAGCGTGCGTCGTTGGCGCGGAAGCGCGCATCGATGACCACGTCTTTTTCGATCTCGAGCATGTAAAAATGGGCCTCGCCCTGGTCGCGCGCCGCAATCAGCCGCTTCTCGCACTCGGCGTCGTCGATCACTTCGCCGACGTACTCGATCACAAACTCGCCCGGCTCAATGTCTTCCTCGGCGAAAAGCCCAAAGCCTGGACCCTCGACGTACTCGACACGTACGGGCTTGGTCTCGCGCCGCTTGATCGCGCGGTTCGAGCACAGCGCCGGGTCGGGCGCCGAGCACGTATCGGCTGAGCAACTGATAAACAGCATGCGGTTATGGCAGCCTTCGCCACAGTACACCTCGGCAGGTGGCAGCGGCGGCGGCGGTGGCAGCGGCGCCACGGGCGCGGTCTCACTTGTCGCTTTCTTGCCGCGTCGCTTACGCAGCTTTGGCGACTGCGCGACCGCCTGGTCCAGCGCAGCGGCCTTGGTGCTGCGGCGCGACGCTGCCGTCGCGAGAGCGGCTTTGTCTTCAAAGCAGTTGCACTTGTGTACGGGCAGGTCCGCCACGGGCCGCGTCGTGGTCAGGTAGATCGACTTGGCGATGCGGCCAAACGGCGGTGGGTGCCGCGCGGCCTTGCGATGCTGTGAGACAACGACGACCGACACATACATGAGACGTGAGCCCACCAAACGTCCAGCTCAAACCAGCGTACCCCGATGGTCTTGATCTCGTCGGGCGTGAACGGCAGCGCAAACTCGACGGGTCGGCGCACGCGGGCCGTCTCTCTCCGCAGCGCGACCAGCGCGCGCTTGACCTCGGCGTCGAGCGCGTCGGCGTGGCGCAGCGTCGCCGCGATCTCGGCGTCCGTGCGCTCGGCCGGCGCCACGGTGTCCGCCGATGCTGCCGCGGTGGATGCGATCGACTCGGCCACGACGGCCGCGGCAAACGCGTCGTTGGCGACGGTCTCCGCTGAGGGCTTGGGCTTTAGGACACGCGAGCTGCTGCGACGCTCGACGGGTTTGGCTCCGCGCGCCGAACGCTTGGCGCCCTTGGTTAGTCGCGTCGCGACCATGGTGGCGGGGGAGTCGCGCGCAACGTGAGACGCGAATAGTGGGGGTCTCGACGGTTGACTCGGGAGCTGCTGGGGCTTTTCAAAGAGCCCCAGTTCCCGCGCTTCTAGTGGTTGTTGGATTGGTTGAAAATCAAAATGGAGAGATATGATTGGATGATAGTGGAACTGTGGAGGGGTTTTCGGCAGTTCAGTGGAGGTCGCGTTTCAATGCGATTTACCATAACAAGGTGATAAAAAACAGGTATGCACAACAGGATGCCAGCATAACTAATGGCGGGAAAATTGATTGAGACGAGTTTTATGTAGTATCGAGTCATCAGACCGTGATTTGATACACTTCTCGTTCCCGGATCGAGCAGAGTCAACTTGATCTTGGCGTCATATCTTTTTCCAGTCCTCTCCCACGAGCTGGACAGACGGCAATAGGCACCCCAGGCGACCACTGCATCATACGCGCTTTCTCTTTCGCGTGGGTCGCGCTCGCTTTAGCCCAAAGAATGAATGACCGAGCCAGGACGTGCTGCTGCTGTTTGTTTGTGACTACTATATTCTAAGTTCTCCCCACGTGAGAGATATCCTAAAGCTGCTTCTCGAGGGTCTCGACCTGCTCGAGCGTCTGCGCGAGCTGCTGCACGGGCTCGAGCTCGCCAAAGTCCACCTGTGCCTTCTTGAGCACGCCGCGGATGTACAGGCGGCACGCGTAGAGCGACTTTTTGGAGCCATCGGCGATGTAGTCCTGCGAGAGCCGCACGGCCGCGCGGCAGAGCTCCTCGACGGCAGTCTTGTCGGTCTCCCAGCCGGCGACCTGTAGCGCGCGGCACATCTTGAGGCGGCAGTCCAGTGCCTTCTCCTTGCGGCCCACACCGTCGTTGAAGTGCGCGTACACCTGCCAGATCTTGGCGTTGTTGGTGGTAATCGACGTAATGCGACCGAACAGAAGCGCGAGCTGCTTCTTGTAGTTGACGTTCGACTGCGGCGGCGTCGCGTCGGTCGCCTCGGCACTTTCGTCGAGCGTCGTCAAGTCCTCTTCGTCTTCCTCATCGTCGTCGTCCTGCTGCTGCGCGAGGTCCATCGCGGCCTGCATGACGTTGCTCACATCCTCGTTCTGCTCAGCGGCTCCGTCGACCTTGTCGAGCTCGCCGGGGTACACGATGGCCTCGACAAGCCATGCGAGCAGCTCGTGGTCAATTGTGCGCTTGTGCTTGTTGCGCAAGTCGAGCCACTGGTGCAGCGCGTACATAGCCTCGCCGTAGCGCTCGATCTGGATGGCACAGAACGCGTAGTTCTCCCACATCTGCCACATCTCGCGCTTCTGCTTGAGCGCTTCCGTGAGCACGCTGAACGCCTCGGCGTAGCGGCCGTTGGTCAAGTGAATCGAGCCGATGTTGCCCCAGGCCTCACCGTTCTCCGGGTCGAGCTGCACGACACGCGTGAGCGCGCGCAGGCCGAGCGCCCAGTTGTTTGTGCGCATCGACATGGTGCCAAGAATGAACCACGCAGGGCCATGCATCGGGCTCACATCAACGCTCTCCAGGTAGTGTGCGATGGCCGCGTCGTAGTCGCCCTTCTCAAAGAAGTGGCGTCCGAGCGATCGCTTGGCGCGCGCAAAGCGGTGCTTCGAGAGCTCCCAGGCCGTTTCGTAGTGGGCAATGTCCTGCGTGATGTCACCGAGGCACGTCCACATGTACGGCGTCGGCGCGACCGCGAGCCGCGCACGCACGATTTCTTCGGCCTTGGTGGGCTGCTCCAGCACCTGGTAGCAGAGCACGACGTCATCCCACATCTCGAGCTCCAAGTAAATCTCGAGCGCGCTGCGCATGACACCGAGCTTAGTGTAGCGCTCGGCGAGGTCACGCTTGAGCGCATACCGCGGCGGGAATGCAAGCGCATGTACAAACTGCATGCGCTCCCCGACGGGTGCGGCATCCTCGATTGCCTGGAGCGAGTTCTGGAGCACGGTGAGACGTGTCGTGTGCTGGTCGACAAGCGCCTGCATCTGCAGCACGGCGCGCTCGCGACGCTTGTTGGACTCGCACTCGATCCACGCACGCTCGAGCAGGCCGGTCGAGTAGACCATCCAGTTGTTCGGGTTCTCGAGCACGCGCGTCACGTACGGCAGCATTTCCTCACGCGTAAGCCCATCACCGGCGTTGCTGTTCTTGACGTCGAGGCACAGTGAGAGCAGAACGATCTGGTCGATGGTCTGGAGATTACCTTGCTCCGTCAGTGTCTTGTCCTCAAAGCTGATCTGCTCGAGCAAAATGTTGTCCGGGTCCACCTGATCGAGGTGCACATCACGGTAAGAGGCGTCGCCGTCCTGGACGAGCTTCTGGATGCGCAGCTCCTCCTCCGTGAGTTCCTCTTCGGGCACGTTCGACTGGCCTTCACTCGTGATGACCTTGCGGCCACCGAAATCGGTGTGGGTCGCATCGGCCATCGCGCTCGCGTACACCGACGGCGCCGCCTCCTTCTCGGTCGGCGGGTACTTGGACGCAGCCAGCAGCACCATCTGCGCGACACTCTTGCGCTGGTACTTGGTGCGCTTGCCGAGCGAACCGGAGAGCTCCACCGTGAGTCCACTGACGTCCTTGGCCTGCTCGAACGTGCGTTTGCCTTGCTTGTTCTTGTCGAAAAAGTTTTGTGCGAGCCCCCACTCAACCAGCGCGCGCGTGCGCAAATATTCGCCGTCCTCGGTCGATGGGAACAACGTCGCATGGCGCAACGTGCGCACGAAGCCGCGACGCGCCTCGTACCAGAGCGTGTTGGACGGCTCCTTGGCGATCAGCAGGCGCTCGTGGGCGACCGCGGCACGCGCGTTCCACCACGCGGCAGTTTGCAGTTTGTCGAGCGCTTCCACCACGTCGCTCGAGACGACAGGTGCGGTCTCGACGTCTTCGTCCTCGTCGCCCGTGCCAAACTTCTCAACCGCCGACGACCAGTTCGGGAACTTGGCGTTTCCGGCAAAGCTCAGCATGGCGCGGCCGACCGCGAGGAACGACGGGAACTCGCAGATCGTGAAAGGGCTCTCGCCGTCGACCTGAAGCGCGAGCACGGCCTCGCGGTGCACTTTCTTGGGGTCTTCGCCAGCCGCGAGACCCAGTGCCTGAGCTGCGATCACCTTGAGGTCCTCCACCGACGCCGGGTCAATCGCCGGGCCAGTGTAGTTGGCCTGCACGAACAGGTTGAAAAAGGCGATGGCCACAAACAACACCTCGTAGCTCGCAGCCCACTGGGCCCATTCGACACGGTCTTCCGCACCATCTTGGCCTTGCGCAGCGCTAGCAACAAACGCCTCGAGGCGCTTGGCGATCCGTGTCGCGAAGTGGCCCTCGCTGCCATCGCCAGCGAGCATCGCCTGCTGGACGACGCGCTGGCCGATCTCGGACCGCACGATCTCGGCATAGTCGCCATCGCAAACGAGCTTGCCCAGCGCGAGTGCGGCCAGCAGACGAGCTGCCTTGGGCTTTGAATCGTCTCCCTCTGTGGCCTGCGCCACTGCGAGCGCACGCGCCTTGTCCAGCGCCGCGTCAAGTTGCGCCGCGCGGCTCTCGACCACTGCGCGCTCGACCTCGAGGCACAGGTCGGCCAGTGCCACGCGCTCGTCCTCGGCCACGGTGCCCATGTCCGAGACCGTCACGCCACACAGCTCCGCGAAGAAGTCGTCCTCGTCGTCCATCGTTGGCGCTCTCGTCGTCTAAGTGCTGATGGGTCCACTTGACTTGGATCAATTTCCAACGCCTGAGGATGCCGCTTCGAGTTCCATTGGCCCACATCAGGCGGAGCTCCTCCGGGTTGACCGGCATTCCGTAATCCCTGCGACATGTGGTGTGACCTGTGTTATTGAATAGCACGTTGAATTGCTCACTCAATCGGACGCCCCTATAACTATTTCGTAAATAGTACTCGAACTACTGACTGGAAAGCATGGGAGCGATCGAAAACCCCGACGACCAACATGGCGGACACGGACGACACCTTTGCGGCGATGACCCCAGCGCAGAAGAAGCTGTTTGAGCTGCGCATGAAGGTTAACGCTGGTCGCAAGGCCAATAAGCAGGTGCGTGCGCGTTGGTCAGATTCTCCTCGGCGGTCGCCCATGATGTGGTTTGGCTCACACGATAGAGAGCGTGTCTGTGCAGGAAGTCGCGAATGAACATGAGCGTCTCAACAACGGCGACAAGAAGGCGAAAAAGGAGCAGGCCGTCAGAAAGAAGGAGGTGTGTGAGAGCGTAATCTCTCAACGATTTACACGAGGTAGCGTCTGACCACGGAGTGACCCGCAATAGGAGAAGAAAGCTGCTGCGGCGTCTGGAACGGCTCACTTGGAAGACACAGGTACGTGGCGGAATACCGCTAAATGATATGATGATGGAAGTGACAGAAACTGAGAGTTCACTTTGTTGAATGTAGCTGAGGTTGCCGAGTCGAAGTCCAAGAACGCCGAGAAAAAGGCAAAGCGCAAGGCCGCATTTGGCTGGGATGTCTTCAACCAGGTACGTAAACTCTCCTGAATACTCTGGGCTATAGTGATTGGCGTTATGAAACTGATGAGCTCTGTGCGACCAGGACTCGCTGTATAAGGCCTACAAGAAGCGTCTGACAGTGTTACCGACGTCAGCGCAAGCGCAGACCGCGGAAGGCGCGATGGTCGCGTCGAATTCGCTCGAGGATGAACTCTCGTATGGCAAGGGCTCCAAGGACGCACCAGTACGTAATCGCTTCATTGTTGGTGGCGGGACCGGCGTGGATTGCCTGACAAAGTTTTCTGTCTCACAGGAAGATGTGGACCGCATGGCGAACGAACTCGAAGAGCGCATCAAATCCCGCAAGACATTCAGCCGCCGCCGCGCCCACCAAGAAGGCGAGGATGTCGACTACATCAACCACCAGAACCAGATCTTCAACCGCAAGGCCAAGCAGGCGTTCGACAAGTACACGGTCGAGATCCGCCAGAATCTGGAGCGCGGCACGGCGCTCTAATCGTCCCTAATTTATCGCACCATGTTCATTGGTCTATCGCCGACGTGTGTCTCGCGTTTGAACTCGGTGTTGTGTAGCGATCGAACATTTGTGTGTATCGGTCGGACCACTCGCTTTGGTGTGTAGGATTCGAAGCCAACTGTTCATTAGCAAAAATCCAGAGCCTTCACACACCGAAATCAATCTTATCGGTTCCCGCCGCCACAAGATCGCTCGACACCCCTGTGACACCACAAGCATCGTTTCACCCGACTGTGTCGGTGAGCATCGGCATCAGGATCTCTCTTTCCAGCGAGCAATCACAGGGGTGGCCCATATGTAGCCATGTTGAGTGGGCCACCTGTCAGTTCGTGACCACAAGAGTTGGGAACACGCGGGGTGGCCCACTGGTGGCCCACATGACGCAAACAACAAGGTTCATTTTGACCAATAGTAATTCAGAACAATTGCTCTGTCCCATTCGTCCACAGTCGCCACAACTTCAGTAGCCAATCACAGATCGCCGATTTCGGGCTGGTGGCCCACGCGGGCCAGGGTGGCCCACTCAAGTGGGCCAGTGTTGAAGCTGTCAAACCTCAAAGACGAGGTTTTTACCGGTGTGGTGCCGTCACAGCCATGGGCCACGGCAACTTCGGACAGCCGCACACCGCACGCGAACCAAGAACTGACCCACGCGGCAAGCAGAGTGCACCAAGGCTTGGCTCACTCGTGAATTCCCCACGTTCCCTCCACACATCCCAACCACCGCAATCCCAAGAACCATGGCCCCACAGACCACCAGCGCCGCTACCCCCGCCGAGGGCACGTTCCTCGTCAAGGCCGGCCTCGCCAAGATGCTCAAGGGCGGCGTGATCATGGACGTCATCAACGTCGAGCAGGCGCGTATCGCTGAGGAGGCTGGCGCCGTCGCGGTCATGGCGCTCGAGCGCATCCCGGCCGACATTCGTTCGGACGGCGGCGTTGCGCGCATGAGCGACCCGAGCATGATCGAGGAGATCAAGAAGGCCGTGACCATCCCGGTCATGGCGAAGGCCCGCATTGGTCACTTTGTTGAGGCCCAGATCCTCGAGGCGCTTGAGATTGACTACATCGACGAGAGCGAGGTGCTCACCATGGCCGACGAGGAGAACCACATCAACAAGCACAAGTTCAAGGTGCCGTTCGTGTGCGGCTGCCGCAACCTCGGCGAGGCCCTGCGCCGCATTGCTGAGGGTGCTGCCATGCTCCGTACCAAGGGCGAGGCCGGCACGGGCAACGTCGTCGAGGCCGTGCGCCACGCACGCGCTGTCCAGCGCGAGATCAAGCGCCTCACGACCATGGATGAGGACGAGCTCTTCGTGGCCGCCAAGGAGATGCAGGCCCCGTACCACCTCGTGAAGGAGGTTGCTGAGACGGGCCGCCTGCCGGTCGTCAACTTTGCCGCCGGTGGCGTGGCTACCCCCGCGGATGCTGCGCTTATGATGCAGCTCGGCATGGACGGTGTGTTTGTGGGTTCGGGCATTTTCAAGAGCGGCAACCCGGTGCAGCGCGCCAAGGCCATGGTCCAGGCCGTGACCCACTACAAGGACCCCAAGATCCTCATGGACATCAGCAAGAACCTCGGTGAAGCGATGGTGGGCATCCAGGACCTCAAGAAGTCGTCGGTCAACTTCCGCGACCGCGAGGGTGGTCTCCACGGCACGTGGTAAGCTCGGTCGATGTCAACTCGCATTGATAGTCTAGATTTGCACGCCGCCGCCAAACTCCACGGGTGCTCCTCGCCATGGTGTTGTTAGCGACGCCGTGATGTATACGGATAACATAAACAACGCTATTCAATTTTGCCTTTACGTTAGCCAGTGATGACACAGGGTCAACTCCTTCGCTCGCCGCCTCAGTCACGTACATACGTGGAGCCCATGCGCGATCTTTAGCTCCGATGGGTGCGTTGCATAGTCCCGCAACGAACAGGACTGCAGCTGCACAGACACGTGAAGGTCTCTCTGATCGGGGGGAGGTCATGTATGTCCTCTCTCCACTCAACAACGTGGCCAAGGACATGACACGGGGACGTCGACACAGCCACCTGGTATGGAAGGTAAACTCGCTCAGGAACAACACCCCGCCACGTGGATACACTGTAATCTATCTTGTGCATTGCCGCCCAAACGGCCTCCGTATCACACGGTCTCCGTATCACACAAAGACCGTTGATTCCACTTGTGGAGTTCTTGAAGCTCCGTGATCATCACCGCCAGACATTTTCGCGATTGGCTTGCCGTTTCGGGTCAGACAGTCCATGTGGCTCGAGTGCCTTTATTTCAGTGTACAAGTACCCACCACGAGAAAGTGCATCATATTTAGCTGAGATATCTATCTATTTAGGTGAATGTACAAATCAATTCTTGACCTGACAAGGTTGCGATGGTGGGACATCCAAGAGGGAACGGATTCTTGATGGTGGGTTGTCCACGCGCCGATGAGCATGCGGCGCGGGCGCCAGGTGCATAAAGGGGCGAGGGGAAACAGACCAACGGACGGGCTTCACCGCGCCGCCCAGTCGGTCACTTTCCTTCTCTCGTCGCAGTGCTCACGTCCCGACCCACGCGTTTTGACCTGCGACCACCAGAATGCTGACCGCGCTCTCGTCGCTCAGCGTCTCGTTGCAGTCGTCGAGCCCGGCGGCCACGGCCACGGCGGCCGCGGCCACGCTCCTCGTGCTCTACCTCGCGTACGTGCGCTCGGTGCGCTACAAGCGCCGCAAGGAGATCGAGCAGATGCCCGATCCACTCGTCGCGGGCTTCCGGACGGCCCACCAGATCCAGTGAGTTTTGCCTGCCGTCGCCAGATAGTCGATCACGCCGAGCGAGACTGACCGGAATGTGGATGTGATTGTAATAGGAAGATGGTGTTCCAGCTCGAGTTCCCGTTCACGGGCCAGAAGAGTCTCGAGTTCGGGCTGTTCCGCACGTACGGCATCCCGACCATCGCCAAGCTGCTGAGCTCGACCAAGGAGATGACCCATAACGTCGCCCGCCGCTACGACGACACGGAGCTGCTCATTCGAGAGATGTACGAGAACGATGTTGACGAGGTCGAGCGCGCGATGCTCGCTGTACGCCGCATGAACTTTTTGCACTCGCAGTACACCATCAGCCAAGGCGACTACCTCTACACGCTGAGTGTGTTTGTGTGCGAGCCGCTGCGCTGGATCGAGCGCTTCGAGTGGCGCCAGCTCACCGAAAAGGAGCGCAACGCCGTGTATGTCTACTGGCGTGAGATCGGCATCCGCATGGGCATAAAAAACATCCCGACCAGCGTTGACGCATTCTTCAAGTTCAACGAGGAGTACGAGGCCAAGTACATGAAGTACCACGACGCGAACCGCAAGGTCGCGGACGCGACCGTCGCGCTGTTCCTCTCGATCGTGCCGCCGCTCCCGGGGCTTCGCGCCGCTGGCGACGCCGTCGTACGCTCGCTCATGGACGACCGGCTGTGTGCGACGTTTGGCATGCAGCCCGCGCCTGCATGGCTCCAGTCGTTCACGCACACGCTGCTACACGTGCGCGGGTTTGTGATCCGCCACTTGTGCTTGCCGCGCACCAAAGTCCACCGACGCACGCCCGAGAAGCCGGTGGAGGGCTCGTCGCCTGCGCGGTACTGTCCCCTGTTCACCATGTACGAAGAAACGTACCCGGATGGCTACGTCATCGAGAAGCTCGGTCCCAAGAAGTTTGAGAACCAGCCGACACTCGGTGTTGTCCATGGACGCCAGGCCGACACGTTCGCTAGCGAGTAGACCAATACGGTTCCATCTCTCAAGCACACTTCAAATCCGAACTTTTTTTGTGTTGTGTTTGTAGTACTAGCACGTATCGAAAACAGAAACCTTCGTCTGTTAGTCGGACGCGACCTGCGGCAGCGTGCCATACTCTGGTTTGGACCCGCCGTCATGCGCACGACGGTTCTGCAGCAGCAAGTGGCGGGCAACCACAACGACGAACGCGACGAGAAGCACCACGAAGAGCAGCCACATGATCAGATGCAGGCCACTGCCTGCACCGGACGGCTTCAACCCGCCTCCGCCGTCCAGCGAATCGACAAAGGGCCGAAGCGAATCGGCCACACACTCGTGCTTCAGCGTCTTCCCAATAAGCTTCTTGAACTTCTCAAATGGGCACACCGTGAGCGTTGAGCCATCCGCTTGGAGCTCATCTTCCGAGCAAAACGGGATGATGACAGGCACGATATCGGGACTCTACGGACGATAATGATACATGAGCGACGTCAACAGGACACCATAAGTGAGTGCACACGTACGTTGGATCGCGAGAGGGTTTCCCCGTGACGCATTTGCTCTGGCGTGGCAGTGACAAAGAACGCTTTGACAAAGTGGCGGTCCGCGGCTGGGGCTGCACCCGTGCTGTGAAGACGGCGGCGAGAGATGGAAGTGCTGACGGACGAACCATTGATGCTGGCCACATCGCTCACCGCACGTTCATGGAGCTCAAAGATTAGCATGCCCCCAGGTGTCGGCTGGTGCGGATGCCAGCCCCGCGTAAACCACTGCAGTCTACATTCCACGTGGAAGAGAGAAAATCAGTGCGTGAGAACGATCGCATCTCCGGTAACATACACCTTGGGAATGGAGCGTACCGCAGCAAGTTACGCAGGTACAAGATGTTGATGTCGTGACCCGCGTAAAAGAGGAAGCGATTGTCAGCGCCCTGATCAAGCAGCGGGCCGTCTTTGTTTGCCGGGAGGGAGATGTTCTTGCCCGTCGCACGCTGCTCGAAACTCGCCGTCACGTGAGCAAGCAGCGTGGCACCAAAGTTGGCCGAGTTGACGTCGTTCGTGACGAGATCCATGTGGGCTTCATGCAGCCTCGAAAGTTCCTTAATCTTCTTGAACGAGATATGCCACGGCAACGTCATGTTGTTTAGAGCTTGGAGCATGAGGAACTCGGTGAAGTACTCAGCGCTCGACAAAGTGTCCTTCCAAGGCTGGTAGAAGGCGCCGCTCCACACAGGCGGAATGTCGAAGAACGAGCATTCAGGATACGTGGTGTTGTTGTTGTCGACAGGCTCTGGTGGCGGCGGCTTCCCGCACACGGGGGGTGCACAGCAACCGAGAAGATGATTGATTTCGTGGATCTCCTTTCGGTTCTCGTGAACGAGGTAGCGGCAGTCCGCGGCGCCGGTGATACCATTATACACTAAACGACGGCAAGAAGAAGACGTTAGAGCCGGCTATGGTCTCTGTGGCATCACTTGGGGACGTACCAGTACGCGAGCACACTGGGCAGGTCGCAGTTGGATCCTGGCCCTGCTCAAAAAGAAGCCTCGTGCCGGCCGTGATTGGCATGGCGTTCTTGCAGTTTCCAAAGGCTCCCTCCAAGAACGCCTTTGCCGTGAGCTGGACACAGACACTCGCGGTCAGTCGGTCGTCCGTCGTGTTTGTATGTTACCACGGATGCACAGTACGTTGTCTCGCTGGTTGGCGTCGGCGTATGCGAACAACTGCTCGCAAGGCGTGTCCTGGAGAAACTTTTCGTACAAGTGCTTGCGGAAATACTACAAGTCAAGGTACCGAAATTTAGCGCACCAAACACAGCGGCATCTTTCTCAGCCAGATGGAACACGCACATTGCCCATGGTCTCGATGAGTTTGTAGCCATGTTTCGTCAGCTTGGGCGACACGACCTCGTTCGGGTCGTCGGTCTCGGAGGTCCCCCAGTCGACAGCGCGCAGCGGCAGCTGGACGTCAGGGTTGCGTACGTACTGGTTGAGGATGTCTTCCGAGGGCACATCCGTGCCGAGTCCATACGGACCACGCACACCATGGCGCGACAGGACTACGACCTACGTAGAGAGAGGGTCCCAAGGCGATTCAACACCGCCCTCCCTTCCGAGTCCACGTCGACGCGTGGGCAAATGAACCACCGTACCTGCTTGAGCGTGGACTCTGCCTGCGCACACTGAGTGGCGCCCAGCGCCGCCGTCGCCGCGACGATCGCGACCTTCATCGTGATGGCCATCGCGTCCGTCGAGCAGCTATGTGATGACAGCGCAAGTCGAAGAACAAGGTCGGCTAAGTACGGATCCCAAGAGGTGCTGATAATCGTCTCTGTTAGGTGCGAGTATTGATATGTTTCGTACCTAAACGGGATAGAGGGTACAATCAGCGAATATTGTTTTGTCCACCACTGTATTTAATTAATCTGAACTCATCGTCAGCTCCGAGAGATCTCGCACCATGTCTCTGCATAAACACTGTTGGGGCGTAGCGCGTGATGCCGCGCGTTTGGGGGGAGCTTTGTGGGCATGTGAGTGCGGAGTCCACGAGAGGGCTGGTATGTCTATGGTGGCGAAATGCGAAAGAGAGAGAGAGCAGGTCCGACCCCCGACTGATGGCTCAAAGGAGTGGTTCCCACATACCGTGGAGGTGGCCTCCAGAAAATGGCAGCTGAGGCTCCGCCTGAGCATCCATGTCGCCTAAAATACCCAAAGCTGCGAGCGACGGTACGTACGTACCTACATGGTTGGTGGGCTATGCGGGGAACACCTTTTTTTCAGAATCCCGTGGTGGGGCAAGCAGAGCTGGATTGATACTCCGTGTGAGGCGGTGGCACCCGAGAGCGTGGGACAAACCCCACGCTGACTCCGTCCGAGTCAGCGCGTGAGTTGACACGCTCCACGACGTTCCAGTACTAGCTTCATGTCGCCCCAAACTACACTTTTTACTGGTGGATTCCGTGTGGTGAATTCCTTCCACCCAAAAAATCCTCTTGCCTAGAAGTGATACATCACCAAAGGACACATTTTGGTTGAGGCAAAAAGTTGGAACCCAGGTGCCCTCCCGGCAGTCCTCTCTGCGGCAGCTGGCCGTTGCAGCGAGAGCGTGGCTCGGACGAGCGTGACCCAGCAACGTGGTGGCCGCGGGACTCCCGCCCGCGCTACCCAGATGCAGTGTGTGGGCTTCGCAGATCTCGTCAGACGCCGGATATGGAGGATATGTGGACACCATCAGCGGCAGCCACGGACCAGGCCGTGGGTATCTCAGATGGGGGACGGATGGAGAACCACGACTCCTTCGCATACACCTCGATCGGTAAACACCTCCGCGGAGCCCCACATGGGGGAACCAGCCGTGCCAGGCTGGTATCGTGGAACCGAGACCCGCCCCATAGTCAACCCGTGTGACAGACTGACAGTGCTTGAGGGCGGTCACCGGCGAGTGTGGAAGAGGCGAAGTGTCAATCCACCCGTATGCCATGCCCACCGCGATGGGTGTTTTCGACCGTCAAGCATATTGTTGCTGCAGGTGCCGGAGCCAGCGCAATGCTCTCCCACGCTGGTGACCAGGCGCTGACCCAGGTGACCACGTGGCTGCTGTCTCGATGGCTCCATCAAGTATTTGGTTTCCGAGGTTCATCACGCTGTCTCGTGGCCCGCGACGCCAATCTCCGCGCATTTTTACGGCAGCCGTGGATCATCTATGAGAGGTCACGGCGCACATCAGCCGGGCGGCTGTCGCGCGTTGCGACCCACACGTTCGCTTGTGGCAGCCCCGAGCCCTAATCGAAACTGTGGGTGGGCTGGCCCGTCCCGCTCGGCGTTGCAAACCTCTGGATGTTACGCCGGTCGCCCACACATCAGAGGCCGTGTGTATGGGGGCGGTTCCTTGATTTCCGCTGGAAACGTTGAAGCCGCTTTTGTGGCGAAACGAATTTCCGGACCGACCTTCCGTCCGGACGTTCGCTCGCTCCATCCCCTGTCGGCGGCACTTCCGGATTTCCCCTCCGCTTCCCACATCTCCACGACCGCCATCATGTCCTCGTGCCTCGCGACCGCGATGATGCTGCCGTCGACCATCCCGGACCGCGTCCAGCTCAAGCGCGTGCGCTCGGCGTCGCTCGCGGCCATGGCCGAGCCGCTCAAGTCGGCGCTCAAGACCTGCAAGCGCGACGCCGTCGGCTCGCCGCGCGCGCCCTGCGACATGGTCGCGCCGCCCGCCGCCGAGGCCGCGCCGTCGGCCGTGCCCGGCTGCGAGGGCCTGCGCAACGCCATGGCGTTTCTCCACAAGTCGCGCCAGCACGCCATGCTGCTCATGATCCAGAACCATTGGGACCGCGCGATGAATGTGCTCGAAAAGGTCGAGACCGCGTCCGAGAGCGTCTCGACACAGCGCCGCAAGCTCGTGCTCGAGCACGCCAACCACCTCCACAGCATCGCGACGGCGTTGGCGCCGACGGTGGCCCCGACCAAGCGGTCCGTGCGCTTCCACAGCGACGTCCACGTCGCCGCTGCGCCCGAGATGGACCGCACGGCGTCCGAGGTTCAGTCCCCCGTGCGGGAAGAGATGCTCGTGCTGCGCGCGTCGCGCACGATCCCCAGCGAGAACTACTCGGAGCTGTGGAACTAGGTCGCGCGCGCGATCAGATAGACGATAGAAGTCCCCACATCCAGCGCCACGGCCACACTACAACACCGCCCCCGGGAAGGGCCCAGAGCGCACGGCACGCTCCATTAGATTATTTATTCCTTGCCTCCGTACAGTAATTCACGAAAAGAACACTACCGACATTTCCGCATCATCCATTCCACCCAAACCCAACAACCCAGAGTGGCCACTTGTGGCTTCAACACAGGTGATGCTGTGACGTGGATGCACGTGGTGTCCAATGCTCATCGTGGGTTTGCGCCAACTCGTCGAGAATCGAAAGGTATACCACCAAAAGAGACGCGAGTGGCATCGCCCAAAGGTGCGAGTGCCTTGCGTTGCGCCCCGACTCTATGTCGCTGTAATGGGACCACGCGAGCCCATGATTTGCGCCTTTCCGCCAAGCCCAGTCCAACTTTTATCCTCACAATCGAGCGGCGGAAGCGCGCCGAACGCAGCGTGGCACGCTTCCACGAGAAGGGGAGGTTGGCGGCCGTTGACCATGTCATATTTGGGCTTCGGAAAGCTTCATGTCCGTTACGATGGGCGTATTTATAGTCCTCTGCGCGCAATGGCATCCCTTGGGTGACCGAGGCCAAGAGACCCCTCGACTCCGGTTGGAGTGGCCCACTGCCGCATCCTGGACACACTCGGATTGCATCGCGACGTGGCCAACTGAGGCGGATTCCTCGAGTCGACTTGGATCAACAGAACAGGCTGGCTTGGATCGACAGCGCTCGCGATGACGGGTGACATACAGGTCGAGGCGCTCGTGTCGGGCAACAGCCACGAGTGGGAGCTCTCGCTCTACTTCGCGACGTTTCTCATTTTGCTCATGACAGCGATCATCGTGAGCAACTACACGACGCACAAGCTGCATCTCCACTGGCTCCCGGAGGCTGCTGGTATGAACCGTGTCATCTTTCCCAACAGTATGATGGATCCGTCCTGTAACGTATAAATCACTGTGCCGTAGCTGTGATCTTGGTCGGCGCCATCGCGAGTCTGCTGTGTATGCTGAAGTCCGACTCGATTTCGACGTCGCTCATGGAGTTTGACGCCAACCTGTTCTTTGTCGGGTTGCTGCCGCCGATCATCTTCAACTCGGGCTACACAATGAAGCGCCGTTACTTTTTCGAGAACATCACGCCCATCCTGACGTACTCGATCTTCGGAACCATGATCATGAGCATCGCCACGGGCACGCTGCTCTACATCGTGGGCTGCTTTGGCTGGACGACTAAGCTCTCGCTCGCTGAGAGCTTGACGTTTGGCTCACTCATCAGTGCGACTGACACGGTCTCGACGCTCGCGGTGTTCGCCGAGCTGCACGTGGACCCGACGTTGTTCTACCTGGTGTTTGGCGAGAGCTCACTCAACGACGCGGTCGCGATCTGTCTCTTCACGACGTTCTCCAAGTTCATCGGCTACTCGTACTCGGCGACACCCATGTTTTTCGCGCTGGTCGAATTCGCGCTCGTGTTCTTCGGCTCGACGCTGATTGGCCTGTGCTCAGGGATGGTGGCGGCGTTGATCTTCAAGCACTCAATCTTGCGGACGTGTCTTCTTCACGAGGTTGGTGTGTACGTGATGTTCGCGTACTTGCCGTTCCTTGCGGCCCAGATCCTGGAGATGTCTGGTGTCGTCGCGATCATTTTTGCCGGCATCTCGATGAAGCACTATGCGGCTCCGAACCTCACGGCGGACGCGCAGGAAGTGTACGTGGAAGAAAGTGCGGTTGTGAGCTTTAAGAGGTTGACGATTGTCTTGTTCGATCCCAGGTGCTCGCGTGTTTTCAACACGGTGTCCCACATGACCGAGACGGCCGTGTTCTTGAGTACGTGATCGCGGGCAGGATATTGTGGGGAGTCCATCATGATACTTACTTGTGCGCTGATACCACACTCTCAGACCTTGGCTTGACCGTTTTCGCCCTTCGCTCGGGCTACAGCTTTTCGTTCATCTTCTGGACGGCGTGCTTCTGCCTGCTCGGTCGCGCTTTCCATGTGTACCCACTCACGGCGCTGCTCAACATGGGTCCACGAAAGAGCAACCCGATCACGACCAACCAACAGCACATGATCTGGTACAGTGGACTGCGCGGCGCAGTGGCCTTTGCGCTCGCCAAGGGATTCCCAGGCGAGAAGCAGAACGAAGTGCTCGCGACGACCATGGTTATCATCTTGCTCTCCATCTTTATCATGGGTGGTGGCACCGTCGCTATGCTCAAGAAGCTGGACATTCCGCGCTTGACGGTACGGTTTCATGCAGTCACGTGGTGCTGTTGAACGAAGGCTTATTGTAACTGTTTTTCTATCTGAAAGCCCGAGGAAGAGCTCGCGCTCGACAAGTCTGTGCGCCCGCACAAGAACATGCATTTGCTGCGGTTCGACAACAAGTACCTCATCCCCTTGCTCACGGACCTCTGCCAGTACGGCGACAACGATAGCCCTCAGCGCCCTCCGCGCAAGAGCTTCCCACAGGACGAAGACGAAGGCGCCGAAGGCGACGAGGTCATCGAGGTCGTGCGACGGGACGTCAACGTCCATTAAACCAGGACGGCCACCCCATGGGCCTAGTCCTGAGGCCAGACCACCGGGCCAGAGAGAGGAAGGAGAGAACCAGTTGCAACTGGCCAGCCGATAGAGGGCCACCCCCAGACTCAATACATGCACATTTCTTTATTCCCGTTGTCTCTCATTCCGAGCCTTGAGTTCAGTGCACGGTATTGATCCCTTCGCGTCCAGATATCCTCGACCAACCGCGCCGTCAGCGCCCCTCCAGCCACCAACTAACCCAAAATGGCTACACTTTAGGTCACGAGTGTACTGAATCAATGCGATCTTCGGAGATGGACCATGTCATGTCGCTTTTGGCTCGGTCTGCCCCGTCTCCATTTATCCATCGTATTTCAGTATATATGTGACGCGCGCTTTGTCAGCACGTCGTCTGCAAACGGTATATTATCCAGTCAGACGGGGAGAAAGGCATGAAACATCTGGATTTTGTCCGAATTTTTCACTCGAATGTGTCGGCCTCGCGGGCGTCGACCCTGGGAACTAACCAAAGGGAGGTTGGTTGCTTGCGTCAGGGCGTGGGGGAAATTCGACGACTGCGCGGAAGGCGTGTCTCTCGCGGGAGATTCTCTGTGTACAGGCGTCGAACCACCCACCCGCGAGCGAGGCAGACAGGGAGCAGAAGGAGGAGTGTGGGGGGAGAAAGCGTCGTGTCGTCCGGCGCGACCCCGAGGGAGAGAGAGAGGTAGAGAGAGAGAGAGAGAGAGAGAGAGAGAGAGAGAGAGAGCGGCGATGTGGGACGACGGCGACGCCATCCACGCGCGCTTGGTGCAGCAGCAGCAGGCGCAGGCCGAGGACGAGCAGCGGCTCGTGGCGCTGCTCGAGGAGGCGTTTGAGGTGCAGACCTACCAGCCGTTCCACGGTTGGGTCTACGACCGCTTTTGCGACCGTAGCGGCAACACGTTCCCGGCGCTTTCCGAGGCCGCGGCCGACGTGTCGGCCGACGACAAGCTCAACGCGCTCCGCGAGGAGGACGTCGAGAACATGGAGATCGGCGTGCTGCCCAACAGCGAGTGGATGTGGAGCCACCCGTGGCTCCCAGACCTCGAGTACACGCACTGCGACGAAGACGGCTGGACGTACGGCTCGACGATCGCGCGCATCAACCGCCGTCTCGCGGAGGGCACGTCCAAGACCAAACGCGAGTACTACCATTTTGTGCGCCGCCGGCGATGGATTCGTATGCGCGTCAAGAAGCCCACAGTCCACGGAGACCATGATGGAATCAGCGCCGAAGTCAATGGCATCGCGACCCACACTGAAAACGGCAACCGGGAGTTTGGCGGGATCGACTCGGGACTCACGGACACCTCGACAGCCTCGGTGAAGAATCGATACTACCGTGAGTACAACCGCTCACTGCTTGCCCACATCCGTCTGAGCGCGCCGTCTTCGTCGTCGACGCTTTCTCACTTTACCAAGATTCGTTTCTCCGACGAAGACGTACTCCGAGAAGGCTGGCTGGGCCAGCGAGGCGCATTCTCGCGCAGTTGGAAACTTCGATATTTCATTCTGTTGAGAGATACCAGCGCATTGGTGTGCCTTCGTGACCGCGCCTCGCTGGTATCTGTTGGTGTGATACCAATTGATCAACACACGTCGACGTCCCCAGAAACCTCACCGAATCCAAATCAATTCCAGTTTCTCGTGATCAGTGGCCAGCATCGGGTCCGACTAAACGCCGTTGATGCAGCAAGTCGGGAGCGATGGTTACTCGCTCTCAATGAGCTCATCGTTCGCCGACGCGAATCATTCATCGCCGCTGAGGATTCAGACAGTGTGCACAACGGATTGAGTATCGGGCGCGCCGGATCGTCTCGGGCACTGCTGCGGCATGCGCGGTCCTCCGTTGTCTCCGATGATGGGTATTCAGGTTGGAACGCGTCAAATTTGGTGAAGATGCCATCCGGATCACTCGGCGATCCACCTGCTTCCACGCACAAGAAGAAACGAGCATGGCGGCCATACAAGCTAGTTGCCTCCACAATGCACTCCAAGGTGGACATGGACAGCGAAACTCGAGCAATGTATCTGGTTGAATTCGAAGAAGAGTTCACGGATCTATTGCGAGTGGCAACGGAGTTCTTGGAGGCCAACATCGACATCTTGGAAGACAACCTGCGCGTTGCCGAACATGTGCTCACTTCAGCCGTTGTGAGGGTTCCACAAGACGACTTGAAGAAGCTTCGTGAAGAAGTTGGCGCCAGTATTACTCAAATGTCAACCCGTCTAGAGGCTCTTGTCGGAACAGGCCATGCCAACGTGTTGCAATGCAACATTCTACGCAAGGCCTTGTACGTGGAAGTCAAGCGTCTTACAGATGTCACACTATCATTTGCTCCGCCAGTGGGTCAAGCAACCGTGAAGAAAGTTGCTCCAGAATCGCCTTCGAAACGTCGCATCCCAACTGATTGGTTCATGGGGCCAATATCAACTGACAAGCCGGAGAAGCCGGAGAAAACGGGCCTTCTCGAAGTTAGATCGGTCGTCGCTAGACCGTACGAGGTTTCCAGCGCCGAATCAACTACCAGCACAAACCTCACTTCGACACGCCGTGCTCGCCTATCTCTTGATTCGGGTGTGGGCTCTTTCCTGAATGGGACAGCCAATGTTACTCTGACCACGACTTTCGGAGGAACAAGCGAGCCTGTTTCTATTCAAGCATTCCGACCCTTGCCACCCTCCCTATCGGAGGGCCATTTGGAACTCCCTGATGGTGTCAACGGCTACGTGTTTGTTGTGCATGAGCATGATCTCGGCTCGCTCATTTCATTCACGCTGTGTTCACAAGCTTACGTCACAGCTCTCCAATCGCTTTTCGACGACGCTTTAGACCTCGCTGGAGAACTCAGGGCGGAAGAACTTACTCTGGGAACCACGATGGCTGCTTGTCGACGAAGAGAGAGCATTTCAAACTCGACCGAGATCATGTATCTCAACAAGCTTCGACACAGCAGTGGTGCACAGCACACTGAAGTGAAATTCGCATTCGAAAGCGGATCCGCCAAGCACGAATTTCGTTGCGTGTCGTTTTTTGCGGCCGAGTTTCATTCGTTGCGCGCCTTGTCTGGACACGGAAATGTCGACTTCTTATGTTCTTTGGCTCGAAGTAAACGGTGGGAGGCGTCCGGTGGCAAGTCTGGGGCGTTCTTCTCATTGGTAAGCCTTCTTATATCCAGGTCTCCGTGAGTGTTTCAGCTGCTAACCCTGTATTGTATGACTACAGTCGCATGACAAGCGGTATGTCTTGAAAGGCATCCCGATGAACGAATTCAACATGTTCCTACACATGGCGCCTCAATATTTCAAGTTCATGTCGAAGTTGATGAAGACGGACACCCCAACAGTGATCACCAAGATTCTCGGTCTGTTCAAAGTCACTTACCAAAGGCGCCTTCACAAGCACTCGACGTACGTTGTGGTGATGGAAAACATCACATACGGCTTCCCTCCTGGTCAAACGTACGATATCAAAGGAATCACTCGGCGACGATACGCCGGTCCTGGAACTAGCGAATCTTCGTGCGTCGACGAACCTCGACCTATGATCCATGACCTCCCAGTGTTGCTGGACGGAAACTTGATGGATCGCATTCCGATCCCAGTACGCAAAGCCGACTTGGACATTATTGAAACGGCATTTCAGAACGACACAGGCTTTCTGTGTCGTGCTGGCGTCATCGACTATTCACTGGTAAGTGCGGTCTCCGTTGGGAATCAGGGTTGTTCCTTGCATGAAGCCTAATGGAATTTTGCTCTGAACAGATTATGGTGTTCGACGAGGAGAGGCGTCAAGTCGCTGTTGGATTGATCGACTATCTTCACCAGTTTGATCTTCTGAAGAAAATGGAATCGACGTCGAAAGCCAGCTTGACGTTTCGTAACCCGACAATCATCAGTCCTCCCTCTTACCGCACACGGTTTGTCAACGCGATGCACCGTTATTTGGTGGGAATCGAGCTGGAGCTGGAGATGCGGATTCGGAACAAAGCGGGTGATTCGAAGGGAAAATCGAAGACCAAGGTTGTCGAAAACTGTACGTCTTCAGGTGGTATTGAGAGCATTGAAGCAGAGAATGGCAGTCTCCCAGGCTGGGATGAAGAGCTGCCATTGAAGTTGAGAGTGCCTCAGCTCAAGGCCAAGCGAGCGTTTTCCGACAGTGGTCCACACATCGAACGGCAGGACTCATATGATCGTCGCGCAGGTCAAGCGCACAGTGATGGAGACAGTCGGGCGTCTGAGTCATCCGACGAAGAAAACTTCCGCGGGTCGTCCCCCTTGATCCGTAACTTGAGGCCAGAAGACCAGTACACTCGATAGCATTCAGCTTCTCGTGTTTTGTCTTCATGACCCATGTACCTATTCGTATTCTACGTCCGTGGCGTACCGCAAAGAAGAAAAGCGAGTGAAAGACAACAACGTAACATGCCATTAAATACGCGCACGCGCCGGTACCATACTCCTACTCGAAAATCTTTCTTGTTCCTACTCCACGCATCAAAATTGTCCTGCTCTTTGGGGCTCGCCTTACGATGGTACACGGGCGAGTCGGTAGAAGACGTACCGGTCCTGGAACGTCGTGACAGTCGTCGCGATGGGCTCAATGATCTTCTCGTCCAGCAATGCCTGGCCAATGAGCACGGCGTCCACGGGCGACGTCGCAATGCGTAACTCGCGGATCACGTTCACGGCCTCAGCACCCAGGAAGCACCCCGAATAGCCCTTGTAGAACAGCAGCTTGTTCTTCCGCTCGAAGACCTTGTGGAGCACACGCGCAAGGATCGCAAGCGTCTCGTCGGTCACAAGCGCGTGGACTTCGCACGTGGCCTCGGTAAAGTCGTACTCGACGCTTGCCGACGACTCGCGCGAGAGCACCGACTCGCGGTAGTTGTTGGCATTGATCGACGTGCGCCGACCGCCCGCCGGCATGATTTGCTCGGCGCTCTCGTGGTCAATGGCCTTGGTAAAGCGGTAAAAGTTGTCCTTGTTGTTATGAAGCTGGTCGTCGGTGCGCGAGACGTGCTCAATGTAGCCGAGCTTGACGAGGATGTGGCCAAACCGGAGCGCCATGGCCTGGTCGTCGGCAAAGCCCGTGAGCACCATGTCGCGCACGGCGTCGCTGCCCACGAACGAGTCCTTGAAGAAACTGAACCGCGAGTGACGCGTCTTGACCTCGACCGACGTGTGGAGGAAACGCGTGAGCGCCATGAAGAACTCGGTCGGCAGTCCGTCGTGGAACGCGATCGTGATGTTCTTGAGCCGCTCGAGCCGCGCCTCCTTGTACGGCGGCAGCTCGTCGCCGCCGGAAAACGTCGAGTCGTCGTCGTCGTCGTCAATGTCCGAGAGCTCGCCGTCGCGGCGCTGCTGCTCCTTTTGGCGCTCCTCTTCGAGCGTCGCGCTGAGTCCGCTGCGGCTGCTACTGATGAGTTCTGTTTCGCCGCGGCTCGAGCCCAGCTCGCTCGCGCTCGCCATGTCCTCGGTCGAGCTCGTCGACTCGGTCGAGCCCGTCGAGCGGTCGCCCACGGGGTCCTCCGAGATCGTGCTGCCGTAGCTGTGGCCACGCGGGTGGATGTTGTCGGCGATCACGGGCGCGTCCTCGAGCCCCGAGCTCGCGCGCGACAGCGTGCGCGCCGTGCTGCTGCTGTTGCGGCGCCGCGGGTGCTTTTCAAACTGCTTAAAGTCGACAAACGGTTCCATGGACTCGCGGATCTTGACAATCTTGTCGAGCGCGTTGTTGGTGCGCTGGAGCAGCGCGCGGATCTCGTCGGCCGACGTGCGCGCGCGTGGCCGCGTGGGCAGCGGCGCCGGCATGCCGCCGAGGATCATGGACGCGCCGACCGCCGTGTCGCGCGAGTAGACCGTGTCGCGGTAGATGGCCGAGGCCGCGTGGCCGTGGAGCGGGGGCGACGCCATGCTGGTCGTGCTTTGGTGGTGGAAGGCGCCGAGCCCGAGGCCGCTGGGTCGGATCGGTTCGAGGCGCAGCGCGCTGTCCGAGCCGTCAATGTCGACGGCGCTGTCGTGCGAGTCGCGGCCGCGCGGGCCGCCGCTGCCTCGGAGCTGCGGGTGCATGTGGCGCGAAAGTACGTAATCCGCGACAAACGCCGAGAAAAAAAGGAGAGAGCGGGACGGGCTTCTCTCCGGACGAATGAGAGAGAGAGAGAGAGGAATATAGCCGGCGGCGGTCTGCGCGCGGTCACTCGCCAGAGGTGGTGGCCTCGCTTTTCCCTGTGGACGTGTCGAATCCAGAGTCCGGATGCTGCCTGTCCAGGAAGAGGCCGTGCGGGATTGAGAGAGCACGTCGCCGCCGTCCGGAGAAGCGCGTCCGTGTCCGCCCAAGCAAACCGTCGAGTCAGAAAAAGTGCCAGCTCCAGCAGGGGGTATAAACGTCTGTGATTGGCTGAAATTGATTCGAGGAAAGGTTACTCCGGACCGGCGAATCTGTGAAAAAGCTGAACACCGATCGTCGCATCGTACGGGTTACATGCAGGACACAGTGTAACCATAGCGCCCACCAAAAGCCCGACGCAAGTGCCGACGACAAAGCATCCTTCGCTCTCCGTGATCCCCGGCACAGCGGCAGACCCGATGATTCTCACGGCGAGAGCGCGGGGTACTTCACAGTGTACCGAAGAACACTAGTCAACCTCAGCGGAACAAGTTTTCGTCGGGGGAACCGGATGGGGGTACGCAAGCTTATATGTTGCGTATTAGCAACATAACTACGATACGCAACATCTGGACACCATACTGATGATGGCGCTCCTCGTCAGTTTCTTCGGTGGTGGGTGGGGGGCGTCGCCTTCCGACCTTCAACTTGCGAAGAGCTCTTTCTTCGGAACCCCCTGTCGGCGGAGGAAAAGGGCGTCACTCATCCGCGCCACGTCACGGCCCGCCGTCACGACTGTAGGGACCACCATGGCGCCGCCGCCACTCACGCCTGCGCCGCCCGCGCGGAACGCGCTGACGTCGCCGTCGCAAAAGAAGAAACGCAAGAAACGCCGCCGTGGCCAGTCACCCGTGGTGAAGCCGCAGGAAAAGCCAGCCGCCAGCAAACCGGCCGTGGCCAAAGCGGAGCAAACCCAGAAGAAGGGAAAGAGCGAAGATCGCTCGAGCGCTGCTCCACCTCCACCGCCGCCAGAGGCGCACGCTGTGTCTGCCGATCCGGACGAGACCGAGGACGAGGAGCGAGCGGTCAAGCGCGTCAAGACCGACGACCACAGCGTGACGCAACAGCAAGAACACCATGGCCCCGCCAAGGACGAGGCGCCTGACTTGCCGGTCGTGCGCATCGTCTCCCACACGTCGCCTCGCCGCAGATCGGTCGCAGCGCGTCGAGACTCGGTCGCCTCAGCACACAGTCGAAGCTCGAGTATCGCGATGTCGCCGCGCCCACGGCGCTCGAGTTCCAACTCGTCAGAGATGTCGTCGCCGCTGGCACCACCGCCGCCTTTGCCCACAGAATCGGATTTGTTGATCGGCGCTGGCATGTACGACATCACGGGACCCGCAGCCGAGGTCGGTATGTTTGGATACGCCAAAGGTGGCCAGCTAACCTCGGGCATCCACATGCGGCTACGTGCGCGCGCATTCGCGTTCCTCCACAAGCCCACAAACAAGGCCTGTTTGTACGTGTGCTGTGACCTCGGTATGATCTCGGAGTGGGTCACGCAGACCGTCGTGACGCGCCTGGCGGTCCACAAGTCGATTCCAAAGGGACTCTACACGCGCGAAAACGTCATGATCAGCGCCACCCACACACACTGCGCGCCCGGAGGCATGTCCCACTATTTCATTTACAGCATGCACCCACCGCTGCGCGGCGCGGACCGGCAAAACTTTGAGTGCGTTGTCGAGGGCATTGTTCAGGCCATCGTGCGAGCCCACAACAACTTGCAGCCCGGTGTGATCCGCGTTGCCAAGGGCGAGTGCCTCAACGCGTCGGTGAATCGATCAGAAGAAGCCTACAACGCAAACCCGGCACAAGAACGCGCCAAATACAAGCACAACACCGACAAGGAGATGACGCTCTGGCGACTCGACGCCGTGAATGGTTTCCCAATTGGCATGATCAACTGGTACGTTAGATGCCTCCGCCGTGCATTGTTATGGACATTTGTGACTGATGCTTCTGTCGGATCAGGTTTGCGGTGCACCCGACGAGTATGGGGAATTGGTACACGCTCATCACGGGTGATAACAAGGGCTACGCTGCACATGTGTTTGAGCAAGAGCACGGCACGAACCACTTGCTGGATCGCCCGCGCAGCTTCGTCGCGGCTTTCGCGCAGAGCAACGAAGGCGACGTGAGCCCAAACATTTGTGGCCCGCGGCACCACGTGACGCAGCACAAGGACTTTGAGCGCATGCTCATTGTCGCGAACGCTCAGCTCAAGAAAGCGCGTGACCTGTACCGCAAGGCCCTCTACGCGCCCGCTGTCACAGGACCGATCCGATTCGCACACCAGTATGTCGAGTACGGTGCCATCAAACTGCTCGACAAGTGGCACGTTCACGAAGAATGCACAGACTCGACATCGCCCGGTTGCATCGGTGTGTCCATGATCAGCGGGACAAGCTTTGATGGCCGTGGTGTTGAAGGTGTCCGCGAGGGCATCAAGTGGGGCACTTTTCCCAAGGTTACGACGGTGCCTGATCTCCAGCACTCACAGAAGGAGAAGCCCGTGATATTTCCGACGGCGAGTTACGGACTTTCTCCGACTGTACTTCCGCTGCAGCTCTTCATCCTGGGTGATACGCTCTCGCTCGCGGCGATTCCGTTCGAGGCGACGACCATGGCTGGACGGCGGCTGCGAGATGCGCTGCAGCGGATTCTCGTGGAGGATCTTGCGCTGCGCGATGCGAATGAACCTGTAATTTCAGGGCTCAGCAACGCCTACAGCGGCTACCTGACGACCCGTGAGGAGTTTGCCGTCCAGCGGTACGAAGGTGCGTCTACACATTTCGGTCCTAATCAGCTGAGTGCGACGATGCAGCAGTTTGAAGCGCTCGCACACGCGGCATGTGAGTCCAAGAATATCAAATGTTCGACTCTGCCGCCGCCAAAAATCACTGGTGTCGGTGTGTTGGACTACAACTTGCCCGTGGTTCACGATGGGCTTCTGCCTAACGCCAACTATGGCGACGTCATCACCGACGTGCTTAGCGAGTATCGGCCCGGCTCAACTGTCACGGCATCGTTCCACGCGGCCCACCCGAAGAACAACCTGCGCACACAGGGCACGTTTCTCGAAGTGCACCGCTGGGTCGTGGACGCGTCCCGCAGTGACGGCGGCATCTGGGTGATGCACGCCGACGACGGCGATGCCAACACGTTTTTCCACTGGCGTCGGTGCGGTACGTTTGCCTCGACCGTCACGGTTGAGTGGTGCATCCCCGAGTCGACGCCACCTGGACGGTACCGCCTGAAAGTGAATGGCGACTATAAGCGGTTTTTTGCCGGCAATGTGTCGCCCTACAGTGGAGCGTCGTCCAGCTTTGAGGTTGTACCACCAACTACAGACGGTGAGGAGGACAGCGCGGCCTATGTTGTGGAGGAGGAGGTCCAAACCGACGAGCAGCACTTTATTGACGGGTACGGGAACATCACGACTGTTCCCCGCTCTGCACACCTGAATCCGCTGGAAGAGACCGAGTCTCCACAAAGGCTTGTACGACGTCTGCCAAACCAGGAGCATTCGCCTGACGTATTGGTACGGACCAAGAAGACCGTGTAAGCCACCGCCGTGAACATACTCGGGGGAAAAGAACCCGAAACCCAGATCGTGACGAACTGCTTCTTCTCCGTCCACCCACAGATGAAGGCTACCTGATTCCGAGTCGTAGAAGGCGCTTGCCATCATGGAGAGCGAACCGCTCTCTTGGGGACGGGAGATGAGACTAAGGTATGCAAGTGAATGCAACTAGAAAGTTGGATACAAGATACAACCAAATGAGCTGGGCTGCGCCACAGTTGATAGTGCTATAATTTACGAAAGACCGAAGATAAACCTCTTCGTGTCACAGTTGTGTGAGGATGGGCAGCGCTTGTCCATTTGTCGCAAGCTCGAGTGTTTTATTCACCGTGCTGTTTACACACAGCGAAAATAGCACCGCGAGTTGCACAATCATTCTCATCCACAAATGTGACGTATGTATCCTATATCAGTATATCTCATGACGCTCTAGCTCTCACGTGTACTTCAGAATGTGGGTGATGTAATGTTATAAGATAGTATACCCCGCCTCAACAACGGAAACCCTTGGAACACGATGGAAACCAAACGAGAAAAAAAAGGGAAGAGAGAGAGAGAGAGAGAGAGAGAGAGAGGTCTTGTCTCCGGCGGCCATTCCCCAACCCCCCCCCACGCTGTCGCGATCGCCATGGGTTCCGACGACGCGCACCGTGGCGCCTACGCGCGGCTCGCGTCCCCGGCGCCGGAAGACCCTCACGAACAGGACGCGTTCCCCGCCCACCCGCTCGACCAGGCCGGCTGGCTCTCGCAACTCACAATGTGGTGGATGAACGACGTGGTGCGCCGCGGGTACGAGACGCGGCTCGAGGAGCGCGACGTGCCGGAGCTGCCCGCGAGGGACCGCGCGATGCAACTGCAGCGCATGTTCGACGCGCACTACGCCGCCTCCGCCAAGACTGCGTCCGCCGACGCGCCGCCGATCCACGGCGCCATGTGGCGCGCGACGCGTGCGACCATGGCGCTCGCGGTCGCGCTGTACTTTCTCAGCGCGGCGGCCGCGCTGCTGCAGCCGCTCGTGATCAAGGCGCTGCTCCAGTGGCTCGAGCACCCAGCGGCGGCCACGATGCTGGGCGTGCGCTCCGGGTACGCGCTCGCGGCGCTGCTCACGGCCACAGCGCTTGTGTCGGTGTCCGCGCTGGACTTTGGCATGTTCCGCGCGACCCGCGCCGGCATCCAGGCGCGCTCGATCGTGGTCAACGCCGTGTTCCAAAAGACGCTCGTGCTCTCGTCGACGGCGCGCCAGGCCTTCCGCAGCGGCGACATCATCACGCTCGCGGGGGTCGACAGCGAACGGCTGTACGAGGCCTACGCGAACGGGCTTTGGGCCGTCGTGTCGCCGGCCATGGTCGCCGTGGTGTGCGGGCTGCTCGGCGCGACGATGGGCTGGCGCGTCGGGCTCGCGGCCGCGGTGTGCGCCGTCGCGATCCTCGCGTTTGCGATGGCCAACTCGCGCCAGATCGGCAAGCTGCGCCGACGCATCCTCCAGGTCGCCGGCGAGCGAGTGCAGTTCACAAACGAAGTGCTCCAGGGCATCCGCGTGGTCAAGATGTACGCGTGGGAGGACGCCGTGCTCGCGCGCGTCCGTGGGATCCGGGAGCGCGAGATCCGGATGCTGCGCCGCTACAACTACATGCGTGCGACCAACTACGTCGTACTCACGATGGGCCAGACGTTCATGACCGCCGTGTGTCTCGTGGTGTACGTGTACCAGGGCGACACGCTCGACGTGCCCACGGCGTTCGCGCTGTTGGCATTCACAAACGTGTGCCGCATGCCCTTTAGCGTCTTCTCGAACGCCGCGATCTTCGCGAGCGAGGCCTTGGCATCCATGGACCGGATAACCGCGTTCCTCGCGGCGGACCAAGTCGATGCCGCTGGCGGTCAGGCCTCGCATCTGCCGCTCTCTCCCAACGAGCCGGTCGTGGACATTCGCGAGGCCGACTTTACGTGGGATCCGTCGGCGGCTGGCCATCTTGATTCGCGCCCACCGGCATTGAGGAATATCTCGCTGACCGTGCCGATGGGATCGCTCACGATAGTGGTCGGCGCCGTGGGCAGTGGCAAGTCGAGCCTCGTGAGCGCGCTGCTCGGCGAGATGCACCAGCTCCGTGGGTCGCGCTCCGTGCGCGGGGCCATCGCGTACGCGAGCCAGCAGCCGTGGATCCAGCACAACAGCGTACGCGACAACATCCTGTTTGGCGGCGCGTTCGACGCTCGCGCGTATGGCCGCGTGGTCGCGGCCTGCCAACTCACACGCGACCTGGCTGCGCTCGAGCACGGCGACGCGACCGAGATCGGCGAGCGGGGGATCAACTTGAGTGGCGGCCAGAAGGCGCGCGTGAGCCTGGCGCGCGTCATGTACCGGCTCGCGACCGCCGACGTGCTCGTGCTGGACGACCCGCTCAGTGCGCTCGACGTCCACGTCGCGAATGCTGTCTTCCAGCAATGCGTCGTAGCGCTCGCAGCTGGGAAGACGCGGCTGCTCGTGTTGAACGCGCACTACCATCTTCTCCAGTATGCCGACCGCGTCGTGGTTATGGCGAACGGCACGATCGCTGGCTCCGGGTCGCTCGAAGAGATGCAAGCCAAATTCCCGGATCTGATCGGCCACGCGCGAGTCCAAGCCACCGAGATCGCAAAGACTGAGGCAGAAGGAGATGGCGGGCGAATTCCACCGTCAATCAGTGAGAATGAGAACGCCGAGGACACCGTCGAGACCGGTGTAATGTCTGAACAGCAAGACGACACAATCAAAGACGCGGACGCCAAGCCCAAGACCATGATGGTAGCCGAGGACCGTGCGACGGGCGCGATCACGTGGCGCACGTATGGCGACTTTCTGGCGTGCAGTGGCTGGGGCAGTGGACTCATGCTGGGTATAGCACTGCTCGTAGCCTTTGCCGTCGGCCAGGGCGGTGTGGTGGCGGCCGACTACTACCTGACGTTTTGGTCAGACGGCGAGCTGCGCAAGGCGATTTCCCACGAGACCACGATCTTGTGGATCTTCATCGCGATCGCCGTGGTCGCGACCCTGCTATCAATCGCGCGGGCCGTGTTCCTCACCGAGCTCTGTGTGCGTAGCTCGCAGGCGATGCACGCGCAGTTCTTTAAAAAGGTGCTGCTGGCGCCGATCGCGACGTTCTTTGATGTGACGCCCGTGGGCCAAGTGCTCAATCGCTTCTCGCGCGACTTGGACCAAGTTGACAACCCGCTGCCCTACTACGGACTCGCGCTACTTGTATACTTGATGCTGACACTGGCGATCCTCGTGGTGTGTGCGGTTACGACGCCGACGACGATTGTGCTCTATGCGCCGTTGTGGTACGCGTGCTATTGGCTGCAGAAGCGGTTCCTCGCGACCTCGCGCGAGCTCAAACGGCTCGATGGTATCACGCGCTCGCCGTTCCTGAACCTCGTGGCGGAGACCATCAACGGACTCGAGAGCATTCGCGCGTTTGACATGACGCACCACTTTTCCGAGAAGTGCCGCACGCTCATCGACTACAACGCCAAGTTCTACTTTATGTTCCAGCAGTCGTCCAACTGGTTCGTCATGCGGCTCGACTGGCTTGTCACGACGGTGGTCGTCGCGGTCTCGTTCACGGTCGTCGCGTGGAGAAGTTCCGTGGGTCCGGCTAGCGCCGGCATCGCGCTGACGTACGCTGTGCAACTCACGATGAACTTCCAGCGGCTCATGACTCGTGCGAGCTCCACTGACAACTTTCTCACATCGTTTGAGCGACTCGCACACTACGATTCTCTGCCCGAAGAAGGCTCAGGCAACAAGATGCTCCAATCAAATACTGCCCCGCGTGGCGCCGACTGGCTAACACAAGGGTCAATCGAGTTCAAAGATGTGTGGCTGCGGTACCGCGAAGGCCTTGAGTGCGTGCTTCGCGGCGTGACGTTTTCGATTCGCGGAGGCGAGAAAGTCGGCGTGTGTGGCCGCACGGGATCGGGGAAGTCGACGCTCATGAACGCGATCATCCGAACGGTCGAACTAAGCAGCGGGAGCGTCCTCATCGACGGAGTGGATATTGCCTCGCTCCCGATCCGTGCGCTGCGATCGTTGCTCACGATTATCCCACAAGACCCCGTATTATTCAGCGGCACGCTTCGTGACAACCTCGACCCATTCGATGAGCACACGGACGCCGAGCTCTTTGGCGTGCTTCGCCGAGTACACCTCGCGGACGATGTGGAGAAATGGGGCCACGGGCTGTCGCACGTCGTCGTAGAAAAAGGTGAGAACCTCTCAGTCGGCCAGCGTCAGTTGCTCTGTATCGCTCGGGCCCTGCTACGACAGTCCAAGATCGTCCTGATCGACGAAGCCACGGCGAGCGTTGACCAGGCGCTCGACCGACTGATCCAGCGTGCGATCAAGGACAACTTTCGCAACTGCACGACGCTGACGATCGCGCACCGGCTCGAGACGATCGCTGACAGCGACCGCATTCTCGTGATGGAGCAGGGCCAAGTTGCCGAGTTTGGCTCGCCGGCGGCGCTGATGACTCAGAAGGACGGACTCTTTGCGTCGCTCGTGGCGAGCGCCGGCGCTCACTGATCGGCAGCGAGTGACTACGTGAAATAAAATACGGACCTCTGGACTTGTGTCTCTACGCGATGATGGATGCTTCCACTCCATGTGTGATACCTCAAGTACTGAAAGCTCGGCCGAGCGGATTGGTTTCGGGAACGGTCGACGCGCTCGCTCGGTCTCGCTGGCATGGTGGGTATTTTTGTGTCCATGCACTCGGCGTTAGCCTCAAGTCAGTCTGTCTATCTATCTCTGGATGCCATCGTTACGGGCTGCTCTCTTCCAGTCTAGAGCCCACACAAGCCGAGCGAGTTCACGGCGCGTTTTCATCGCGGCGTCGCCATGGAGCCGCAGCAGTCCGACGCCCACGCGGAGGATCCCGAGCTCTCGCTCAAGGCCGACCATGCCGAGCCGCACCAAGCCGCCGAGGCCGAGTTCGACGCCGACCAGTTTGCGTCGCTGCTCAAGAACCAGCTCATCGCGTACAATTTCTCGTGGGACCCGCTGATGAAGGCGCTCGAGGCGCTCGCGGCGTCCATGGCGCGGCAGCAGCGCACACAAAAGGGCAACAACAACGCCCTCGACGAGATGCGCGACGAGCTCGAGGCGATGCGCTCGCGGCTCGACAAGTCGGACCAGCAGAAAGATGACCTCGCGGCCACGGTCGAGCAGCTCCAAGAGCGAGTCGGCACGCTGAGCTCGGAGCTGCAGAGCGCTAGGCAGGACCACGAGGCACAGCGCCAGGAACTCGACCAACTCCGCGACGCCCACAGCGCGATGGTGGCGGACGCGCCTATCACGCGCGACTCGCCGCGACCAGCGTACGCGAGCACCGAGGAGCTGCAAAACGTCAAGCGCACGCTGTCGAACCAGCTACGCAAGTCGCTCTCGGCCGTGTTTGGCGACGAGTGTGTCGTCAACATTGGCGACGACGACGACGACGAGTCCACGGCAGGCCAGGACCCTGTCGGTGTCGCCCGTGAGACGACCATCGACGGCGATGCAGACACCATCGCTGGCGACGGCGAGCCCCGCCCGCCGTCCCGGCCCGGCACCGGCGTGAGTGGGGTGTTGCGCACTCCACTACTGGGCGTACCGTTTGCCTCCGAGGCCATGGTGAAGGCCGAGCTCGACAAGCTGCGGGATCTTCAGGCCGCGCTCGAGGCCCAGCTCGCTGCCCACAAGGACTCGATGGACACCATGGGCGCACGGCTGGACGCGGCCGCGGCACTCCAGCAGCGGCGCAGCTCGACGCCCAGCGTGACGACCGGGCCTAGTACGGAGGCTCTCCAGCGCCAGCTCGACGAGCTCAAGGACCAACAGGCGGCCCTGCTACAGCAGCTCAAAGACCAGGCCCAGACCGTGGACAGGCAGGCCGCGGGCTTCAAAGAGCTCGTCGCGACGCTCGATGACATGGCCGTGCAGCAGAAAATGTACAGCGCGCGCTCGCCCGGCGAGAGCAGTGCGAGCGGTGGCGACACGACGGGCCCGCCGCAGCTAGACCTGTCGCTCGTGTTTTCCAAGATCGCCGACCTGCGCCGCGCGACGGACGCGTCGCTCGACCAAATCCAGCAGAGCGTGCGGGAGACGGCCGACTCGACGTCGACGCAGCAAGCGCAGCTCGACGCGCTGCGCCACGCGGCCGCGTTCCACGAGCAGCAGAAGCTACGGCTCATGGAGGCACGGCTCGCGCTCCAGAAGGAGCTGCTGGACCGCAACCAGACCCACCAGGACCGCACCAAGCCGCTGCTCGCCGAGTGGAAAAAGCAGCTCGAGCAGACCGAGGAAAAGCTCACCGGCGGCGCGTGCGACCAGGACGTGATGGACGAGATGCAGCAGCAGCAGCGCAACTACCATCGGACGATGCTCACGGTCACGCCACTGATCAACTCGCCGCTCATGATCGCCGAGTCGCTGCAGTCGCTCGCCGACGAGGTCAAAGACGTCCACAGCGGGCTCCAGAGCGGCGTGCTCGCGTCCGTGTTGGGCGGACCGGACAGCAGCGACGAAAAGCGCCAGCGCGTCGACGAGTTCGCGACCAAGCTGCGGTACCTCGACGAGGAGATCGAGGCCACGCAGCAGGTCAACGTCGTGACCGAGAAGAAGAACGACCCGCTGCTCAAGTCGCTCGACGCCATGCGCGACAAGCTCGAGAGCATGTGGTCGCTGTGGCACCAAAACCTCATCAAGAAGAAGCGCGCCGAGGCCGGGCTGGGCTCCGAGACCTCGACGCCGCGCACCAGCGCCAACGACGCGGCCTCAGCGGTCTCTGCGGACGCGCTGCGTGACCTGGAGCTGCGGCTCATGGGCTCGGTGCGTCGCATCAAGTCACTCGAAGAGGACGTCGACCGCCTGGGCGCGCTCGTCTCGGCGAATGGCAGCGCCCAGCAGGCCACGGGTCCGCGCGCGAGCGCCGACGAGCTGTCCAAGCTGCGCAAGGATATGCTGGACGAGATCCAACGGCTCGCAGGGACTCTCGCCGGGCTCCAGGCATCCGTGAACCAGTCGGCAGCGCTCGTGCCGACGGCCCCGGCCAGTGCCCGAGCGGGGAACGCCGCGTCGCCCCACCGCGGCGACCTCGTGGGCGATCTCCACTCGCAAATGGTCAAGCGCAACGGCGGCAAGGAGCTCGATGCGCGCTTCCACGACGACGCCGACGAGGGGGGCCCGACCGCGCAAAAGACCACCTACGACGCCCTGCTCAAAGACCTCACGAAAAAGGTCACGCAGGCCGTGTTCCAGCAGCTCGACAAGACCGGCGGCATCCGCGGCGGCGCGGGCCCCGCGGGCGTGGGCGCCAACCCGAACGTCAACTTTCGCGCGCTGCTCGAGAGCTTCACGCAGAAATTCGAGGACCGGCTCGAGGACGCGCGCGAGTTCACGCTCGACGAGCTGGCCAAGCTCCGCAAGGAGCTGCTGGAGCTGCTCAAGACACGGCTCGAGGCGGCGCTGCGCGACCTGCGCGCCGAGTTCATGATGATTTATTACCCGTCGGCGGGCGCCGGCGGCGAGCCCAACGGCGACTCGACCGCGGTCGGCACCAAGCCCGTGATGTGTGTCGCGTGTAGTCGGCCGGTGCCCGTCTCGGGCGTGGTACGCGAGCCGGGGTCCTACCCGTCGGCCGAGATGATCGCCGAGCAGACCCACGCGCTGCTCCACGCCGAGCTCGAGTATGACCGCAGCGACGACGACTTTGTCTACCGCGCCGGCTTCAAGATGCCCGCGGACCGGTGCGTTGCAGAGACCGAGACCCCGAGCTCGCTCGCTCTCACTGACCGCATTTGTGTGTGTGACAGGAAAACCATGACGCTGCCGTTCCTGGCCAACAACATTCGCAACCGCATCGCGCTCAACAAGATCGACCGCAAGCCCCGGCGGCCGGCGCGACAGCAGCAGCACGGCAACCCCGTGGACAATGTCGTGCGCGAGGTGCGCGTGGTTGGGAAGGAAAGTACGGGGGAAAAACGCAACTCACGGGTCCGCTTGCTGTGTCCACAGGCCATGGAGCTCGACCGGAAGCAGCGCCATCTCCACGGGCAGCCGCCGTCCCCACCCAAGTAGTTCGTTCCACTCGCTCAATCACCACACCAAAAAAAAAAAAAAACAAGCGCACCACAAACAAGGCTCTATTGGGGACTCTCCTCTAGCACGATCGTCACGGGTCGGTTGGGCACGACGCCCATGAACCGCCGCGCGCGCAGCTCGCCACGCAGCTCCGCGAGCTGTGGCACGGCGGCGCCGTACTTGGCCACGACGTCGCGCCACGCGAGCGTCGGCAGCACGAGCGAGCAGAACGTGCCCGACGCGTGGCGCAGGCGGATGTTCTGGACGGTCTCCTCGACGGTCTTGCCGCCGCCGTGGGCCGACGACTCGCGCTTGGCGCCGAGCGTGTACACTGTCGCGTCCTGGAACACGACGTGCTCCTCGCCTTCTTCCTGGCCCTCGTCGCTGAAAACCCCACGCGGCTCGCGGGGCAGTGCGATCTCGAGCCACGGCGACGCCGGCGCCGCGTGCGCAAACACCACGCCAACGTTGAGCTGCGTCGGCGGCGTGTCCGTGGGCGCGCTGCGTGGGCACTCGAGGCAGAGAAACTGGGCGCAGGCGCTCGTCGCCTCGGCGTCGCGCGCGACGGCCTGCGCGAGCGCCGCGCTCTCGAACGCGTAGGCCTCGCGCAGCGCCGCCAGCGACGGCAGCACGCGGACACGCGTGGCCGCGAGGAACTCGGCGGTCTCCTGTGCCGTGGCGGCGACAGCCGGAGTCGCTGCGGTCTCGTCCTTGCGGCGCTTGCGTGACGGCGCGGCGGCCGCGTCGTCCGAGTCAGACTCCGAGTCGGACAAGTCGGCGAGCGGGTTGCGGCGCACGAGGCTCGGGAAACACGCCTTGACGTCGCGTAGCAACTGGACGGCGCACTCGCCGACTTCGAGCACGTGGATCGCCGGTCCCGTGGCGTCGTGGCCCGGCGCCAGCGGCAGCACGAGCAGCAGACGAGCGCCAGGCGACGGCTTGACACGACCGCCCAGACACGTGAGCTGCCGCGGCGACGCGCCCACACGGCCGGCGACCACCACGACGTCCTCGAGGGGCAGCGCGCTCTTGGCGTCGACACGCAGCGCGTGCCAGCGCGCGCCGTCGCCCGAGGTGAACACGAGCATCGTGGCGATGAAATGGGCAACATGGATCCGCGCACATATGGTTAGGAACCGACATGGACGGTTATCCCCGTGTGAGGCCTACGATGTCTCCATGGAGGGAGTTCTCTCTCCACTCTCCAAGTCCTAACGCTACGACAATAATGATGCGTGGTGTGGCTTTCGTCAGGCAGAAATCTCAATTCTGTCGTCAACGGCCGCTGGCCTCCTTCAAAAGGGTTGAAAGGTTTGTAATCATTCGAAAGCGACGGCAACGGCGACGACGCCGGCCTAAGGATACGCATGAACTAGCTACAGCACACGGCACCAGTCTACTCATGAGATTGGTCGTCCCAATGGCGGAATGGCGAGTGGCATCAGCGGACAATCGCTTCATGGTGCTTGAAGCCTGGGAGCTCCCGACCAGTCGATTGGACCTCCTCGTGGTTTTCAAAATACGGTTCATGTAGCGAAACATGTTCAAAACCAAGATGAAAGACACGACAAGGTTATACGTAACTTTGAGGGTATGCGTACCCCTGTAACGCCAGCTTCCTGCAAAAACCGGCCAACGGGGAACAAAAACTGCTTCACACAAAACGGAAGACAGCCCCCGAAAACACACCACAAAACCTGATTTCGGGCCCTCCTCACAGGCGCTGGGAGGGGATGGGTGCGCTTCCGTTGGGCCGAATAACCTAATCACAGTCGCAGCCCCGCTGGCCAATGGGATCGCGTATCCTATATTAGGCGTAGGGTTCCGCTGCTTTGGCGCAAAGTTGTGTGAGAGTCAGCCCCCGTTGGTTTGTTTGTTCCCCCCACCACAACGGCGCATCGCCGTCGACACATCGAGCGTCGGTCGGCAAAGCGGCGCTGCGCGTCTCGGCAGTCAATTCCAACGAGGCGCCGGCGGCACACGCCATCGCGCCACGCCCGACTCGGACGGACCCCTCACGGTCTCCATCCTCTCCGTCCTCTCCGTCCTCTCCGTCCTCTGTGTGTCCGTGCGGTGCGTCCTCCGAGGACGGTCTCTGCGTCGCGGAAGCATCGGAACAAACCACACCAAACTTCGGTCGCCGACCGCTGGATGCGCCGCAGCCGCGAGTCGTTCGAGGCGCCGTCGGACCGCGCGAGTAGCGGCGGACTGACGCCGTCGCCGCCGTCGCCGCCGTCGGCCATCTCGCTGCTCGAGAACCCGTACGACGCGAGCCGCAGCGTCGAGTCGATCCCGGAGCTGTCGCCCTCGACGCCGAGCCACAGCGAGGGCGACGACCGCGCGTCCACGCCCACGGTGCCGCACACCATGGACTACCTCGACGCGAGCAGCCGGGGCTTGGACCACCGCGACATGGGCCGGTTCCTCGTCGGCTCGCCCGCGAAGCCAGCCACGTCGGACCGCATCCAGCCGAACGGGGAATTCCCAGCCAACGGCACATTCCGGTCGAGCGGCGGCAGCACAGCAGCGTCGCGCGCCGCGTCACCGCCGCCGCCCACGGGCGCGTCCGTGCTGGACATGCGCGACGTGACGATGATGGACGACGCCGACCTCGAGATCGACGGCGACGACGACGACGACGACGACGAGCGCTCGCTCATCAGCGACAATGACCACGATGACAGCGACAGCGACGCCGGCGCCGAGGAGATCGCCCACGACGCGATCGAGTTCCACGTGGACCGCGCGAGCGTCACGCGCTCGGGCGTGATCCCGTGCTGCGTGTTTGTGGGCCGCGTGACGTGGGGCGAGGTCGACTGGGAGATCTACTTTGGCCAGAAGCAGCTGCTGCGGCTCCACGCGAGTGTGCTGCTCTACTTGCTGGTCCGCAAGCGCCGGCGGCTCCCGCACGACGCGCGGCTGCCCTGGACGATCTGGCGCGAGAAGCGCGCCGAGAAGCGCGTCCACGACGCGCTCACGGTACAGACTTACATCCGCGCGCTGCTGGCCGACGACGACCTGCGTAACTCGGATCCGCTGCTGAGCTTTCTCGAGGTGAGCCCGTCGCGCGCCATGTCGCGGTACGGACCGTCGCTCAAGGAAGGCTACGTGCACATGCGCATGAACGGCGCGTTCCAGCTTCCACTGTACTCGTGTGTGAACCGCACGATCGAGGCGATGTATCGCCACTTGTACCGCACGTGGATGCGGATCGCGTTCATCTCGACGGTTGTGACGTTCATCCTGCCGATCTCGCTCGCGGTCGTCTCGACACTGCCACGATTTCTTTCAGGGCGCAAAACGGTCGTGACGGGTGATCAAGATGGCGTCGAGCAGAAAGTGGACGCCGGCCAAGTCTTCCTTGGCATCGTGCTTGTGTGTGCGCTCATATTTATTGCTGTCTTCGTGTACAAGTTTTTCGACCATCGGCTCGGTGTGATCCGTCGGTGGGTCGTGCTCAAGCCCAACTGCTTCGCCGCATACCGAAGGCGACACGATAAGGAACCGAGCGAAGTGTTTTTGTTTGACAAGACGTTTTCGGCAAGGAAGGGCAGCTACAGGCAAGGTGTATCGTGGATGCCGAGCGGATTTGTCGTACGGAATCGTTCGGGATTCATCGAAGTCGATACAGGTCATTACTACACGCGGCTAACCATGTCGATCTCGCTCGGTCTAATCTGTTGGGTGATCATGGCAATGTCGTCGAGGATATACGACTTTGAAGACTTGACGTTTCGCGACGTCGGTGTCCCGCTCACTCAAATTCCAGATTATCAAAACTGGACGCTTTCCAGCAACTTGACAGAAGTCGGCAATGACCAAAGCGATTTGTTTTGCGGGTACTACTTCCGTGCCCCAGAGAACGCGACTGTGCACATCACTTCGGACGTATCAGATGTGGTTATCACTACACTGCATGATGGTGCGAATACCTCGACAATCTCGACACTCCAGTATTTTCTCAATGGAGATGAAACTGGGTTCAGCATTGGGCTACTCTCGAACAGCATTCCAGCCGGGGCACTTGTTGCCGTTGCGAAGAGGGTCGACTTGACCAATGACCGTTTTCTGCCCACAGACTATTCGGTGTATGTGGAAAACATTGGGACGTTCGACCTGACCGCGATCAGAGGCTCGTCGCTGTTGCAGTTCAGCCCGACGACGTACTTCTGCAACATTCCGGTCAGGGTCGCCTTGTTGAATTTCGAGGCCATCGGCTACTACATTCTCATGCTGCTGATAGGTGGTATTGTTGCTGCTACATTTGGTCTTGCTCTGAACTACATGATCTCGTACTTCGGTCTGTGGCATGCGCATGTGCGGCGTGATCACTGGTATCGATGTATTAAGCGACTCCAGAAAGTCAAACGCCAAGATACGGAACATCGTTACCGGTCATTTGCGCCGGAGCATGCAAGTACCCTGCCAGCGTTTGACTGCACAACTACCAGCAACCAATCCATCAACCCACCCCTATCTGCGCGAACGAAGGCAACAAGCGAAGGCAGTATTGACTCTTCCTCTTCCTTCGTGTCACAACCTCCACCACCGTGCTCCATTGCCTGGCATGTGGATGGAGAAGACACTTATGAAGCTATGTATAAGGCTATCAGCGAGGCGAAGTTTGAGATTCTCATCGCAGGGTGGTGGGTTACTCCAGACTTGTATTTGTTAAGACCGGGGCGGAAGCTGCCTCCGCATTCGGAAGACAACGCGAAGAAAGTGAACGAGACCCAGCTACGCAATCTACTCCTGCTGAAGGCTGAACAAGGTGTGAAGATTAACGTGCTCATTTATCGAGAAGTGAAGCTCGCGTTGACTCTCAACAGTGCATACACGAAGAGAAGCCTCATGTTGCACCCGAACATTCGTGTGCTACGAGATCCCATTTTCCAGATTCAAAGCCTTGGCTTTTGGTCCCATCACGAGAAGATCGTGTGCATCGACCAGTCCCTCGCTTTCGCTGGTGGTCTTGATTTGTGCTTCGGGCGCTACGATCACAGTGGTCACCCTCTGAGTGATCCTGGTGGCGCGAACATTGAAGACCAGATGTGGCCTGGCAAGGACTATTCGAACCCCATCATCAAGGACTTCATTCGAGTCAACAAGCCCTTCGAGGATCTTATCGACCGGTCGTCTCAGCCCCGAATGCCATGGCATGACGTACACTGTAGTGTCTCCGGCCCAGTCGTCCAAGACCTGGCCTATCACTTCATTCAGCGATGGAATTTCGTCTGCTCGAAGAACGACTACCAATTGCGGACAGGCTGGTGCATTTGCTTCCGCTCACGGCGATTCAAGCTGCTCCCCAAGTGTCTCCTCCCCATGGATTTCAATGGATGGACTCTGCGGTATCCATCCTCAGGAAAGAACCCTGCGAATGGTGAGAAACCGTTAAAGGTTCCCCTCGGACGCGAAGACTCTGCTCACATCGACGTCTTGGATGAGCCGTTTCCGTTCCGGGTGATGCGATTGCCACAGCCAATCGGATCAACACTTGCGAGTTGGGGTAATGGTGGTGCAGATGACGTCGAGCATTCCTCTCCGGGATCAGGTGGGTCGACGAGTGAATTGTCGAATGACAAAAAGCATATTACCTCGAAGCCATTACAGCGTGACCAGCGATGCCGATCCATGATTCAAGTCCTCCATCCGAACTCCAATATCTGTAATGTTCAAGTTTGCCGCTCAGTGTCGATGTGGTCCGCCGGTGTCCCGACAGAGAACAGCATCCACGAAGCATACATCGATATTATCACCAAGGCTCAGCACTACGTCTACATCGAGAACCAGTTCTTTGTGTCTGGCTTGGACACGAATGGCGTAGTGAGCAATCGTATCCTACAAGCACTCGTCCATCGGATTCGACGGGCGGTCGAGAAAAACGAGCAATTCCGAGTTTTCGTCGTCATGCCTCTTCTCCCGGCATTCGAAGGAAACATTCGCAGCGAAGAACTTACGAATTTGCATGCAGTGATGCACTGGCAATTTTCCAGTATCTCCAGAGGTGGGCACAGTCTCTTTGAAGCTCTGAGAAAGTTTACTGCTCAACCCGAAAGCTACGTGTCGTTTTTCGGCTTGCGCAAGTATGGAATCTTACCGAACGGCTGCGTCTCGACCGAGCAGATTTACATCCACAGCAAGCTACTCATCGCAGACGACATGTACGCAATCATTGGAAGCGCGAACATCAACGACCGCAGCATGATGGGCGATCGGGATTCAGAAATCGCGCTCGTGATTGAAGACGTTCGCTTTGAAGACGGACTCATGAACGAGCGACCGTATCGTCGCGGACTTGTGGCTGGTGCTCTACGAATGCAATTGTTCCGTGAGCATCTTGGGTTGGCTGAAGATGATGCGACGACTCAAGATCCGATTGCTGAGTGGTCCTGGCAGCGGATCAAGAACATATCCGCCCGGAACACGGAGATATTCGAGTCGGTGTTTGACTGTGCGCCGTCCAATCGCATGACATCGTTCAGCAGCTTCAAGAGTTTTGAGATGACCCAGATTTTCGAAAACCAGCGTATCAATGTGAACGTCCTCAAGAAGGGTCACGGCCGTCATATTTGGGATATGGGCAACCTTAAAGAAGGAGACTACGCACCGTGGACGGACGTGAACGGCGTACCGATCAATATGGACAAAGTCAACCTCAACGACTTTGTGGTGGATCGATACAAGGACAAGAAACGCAAGCACTTGTTCCTCATGGACCACGATGGTTGGTGTTACGCACGGAACTTTTCAGTGTTTCAGGAAGTACGCATGCAAAACTTCCGGAAGCGTGACAAGATCCAGCATTTCATGACCGACCGACTGATGGCGCAGGTGCGACGTCGCCGTTGGGTGCGCAAGGATTCTGGATTGATTCCTGCCACCGAAATGCTTCGAGGCAGCTCTTTTAGTGAGAGTGACGACGAGGACCCTGGGCGATGGGCCTCCCTTTGGCGCCGTCTGCGATCTGACTCGACGACGAATCTCTCACGTGCAAACTCTTTCACCAACACTGGCGGTCGTGCTGGCCACTCACTGGCGTCTTCGATGATTCTCGCAGGAGAGAGTTCCTACCCGAACTCACCAGCGTTCTCATCTTTCCGTCGAGGCCCGCATAACTCACCCCACGCGCGCAGCGAGCAAGATCACGGTAGGGATTCAAGCGCATGGCTTCATGGAGGCGTCCCACGATCAAGTACGATCGGTGCCACGTCGAATATTCACATGCCTCACCATCATAACAACCGAGAGCTCCACAATGCTCGCGACTCAGACGGCGGTATGCGCCAAAGCGGGGACTCATTGAAGGGAGGTATCGGTGTCTCGCTCAAGAAGTGGGCTTCGTTCATGGACACGCCAATTGACCTCGGTCGACGCTCTCGGTTCAACGAAGAATATTTCAACAAGGACAAGGATGAGGAAGTATACGGACAGACCTACACGAACGATGACCACCTTATGGAATCGGGTCGAGTCAGCTTGCGTAGCATCCAAAGTGGTGATGCCAATATGACCCCTCGCCTTAGCGCTGGTGCCGGTGCACGTAGTATGGATCTCGGCGAAGGCGAGTGTCAGATCGGCCACCTTCAAACTGCCGCTACTGTTCGCAAAGAAGACGAATCAAGAGCACGAGGTCAACTCTCCGAGATCCGAGGCCATCTAGTCGAGTTCCCGCTTGACTTTCTCAAGGAAGAGATTCTCCAGCCTTCCATCTTGCCACGCGATCTTCATATCTAAGGCAATTGACGTAATGAAGTGAGTCTCTTCCGAGTCCGAGATTGTAGTGTGGTTCCTTCACGCCACGCTTCATCTTGTAGTGTGTAACTGAAAGCCTCCCGTCCAAGTATACCCTCGTTCGTTCCAAATGTACCGCCAAAGAAAGCAAGCAAGGAAATGAACGTGAAATGGTCATGTTTACAAAGGCACTCAATAGGTTTATTTCGCAAGCAATGACACTCTTTTATCTTGCTTGTACCTTCCACAACGGCAAGCTCACAAGAACGCCGAATGGATATGGTGTGTCCATCTGGACAAGTTCGTTTAGTCGGTCTCACCGTCCGGGCCCGACTCGGGCAGAATCTCCTCGTTGTCGCCCTCGTACCCGTTGCGAGCAGCCAGCTCGGCCATCTCCGCGATCTCGCCCATCTCCGCCTCTTCCTCGGCGGTCGAGCGCTCGGCGTC
>JAADVT010000800.1:0-14975 GCA_023335895.1 Pythium rishiriense
CGCACATCGAGAAGCAGACTGAGTGTTAGTCATGAGATTCGAATCTTGCAGCGAAATCCAGACGTTTCACTAGAGTGGTCCACAACAAATATGATGTGGTCCACCCTTTACTATAATCAAATTCAGTACGCTGGAGTGGCATGCGTGTGGCGACCCACGGTCGCCGACCGTGGGTCATCACAATCTTGTGATTTTGGGTGCTCCCCGCAGAGACGGGTCGGTCAACAGATGGCATCTGCGCGAAACAGCCAATCACAGGACCCATCGTCCAATCCGTCCCCGCTATGTTCATTCGTCATATTCGCAAGCCTGGCTATGCACGATTTCCAGCACCACCGAAGAAGCCCACGGCTTGCAGGATGTTTCTGGACACTTTGCGAGCTTCAAGTGGACCAGCGGGCTGGCGAGTCGGTCCGTCCACAACAAGACAGCGCTGGCGCCTGTGCCACAGTGTCTGGCAGTGCCGTCGTCGCGCCGCGCACCACACGTTGCAGCGGAGGTCGACGATCGAACATATCAGGTTCCCATGGCCGGCTCGCTGTCAACGGCACGCGGTTTGTCACGACGTGGCAAGAAGGCGAAGAGGAGCACATTGGATGTGACACGCAAGCGAACGATCGCGCGACCGCGCTGTGCCATCCACGGGCTTGTGACGCTCCACAGCAAAATCCGGAGAGCGGTACTGTAAACCTGCGGCTGCTCGCAGCGAGGCCCCAAGATCAACTGTCTGTTGGTTTGTGTTCGTTTTCCTCCTCCAGTATGTACCGAACGTGCTGTTGGGCGCAAGCTGATCGCGATCCACATTGACTTCAACATTCCTCCACAGACATTTTGTTCGAGGAATAAGACTCCAGAATACACAAAAGCAGTATAATCAGGGAATAGATATCGGTTTAAGAACATTTTTTACTTTAAACCACTGGATTAACAGATTGGTATGTACTGACGTGTGTCGTCCCAGCTGGCAAAAAGTGGCCCGTCCACGCGCAACTGCCCGCCGCGCAAGCCTCGGAAACCTTCGAGCGGGGTCCCACTGTACGAAAGGCTCCAGGGTCGTTACAGCCATCACAGTTTTATGAGCGCCGCGCAGCGGTTGGCTGCTTCGTTGGCTCGCGGGACCAGCAGTCCAGACGAACGGGAACAATTCTTGAGAACCCCAGGTCAGGCGTTGTTGTCGAGAAGAGGACGATCCGTGGAACCTGTTCTCGTCGGCCACGACGAGGAGCAGGTTGCGATCTGCGGCACGTGTTTCACCTGGGAATCTCAGGTTAGTCCCAGGCTGGGATAGAGCGCAAAGATGGAACGTTGTTTAGTAGCTGCCGTAAGCAATTGCCTTGCCAGCCTGGAGGAGAGGGCTCGGAGACGGACGTGACGGCTCGCGCCCACACGTTGGCCCGCCGAGCGAAAAAATCGCGCCCTACCCCTTCCTCCCGCTTTGCCTCGAGCGGGGGAGATTTATGGCTCGTCTGGCGGGCCCAACGTGTTCTCTTTTTTTTTTGTTCTTGTTCTTCGTCGCCTTCCTTTGTGTGCCGCCCATGGGCGCATGGGGGGAATCGCTCGCCATCCATTCTCGGTTTTCCTCGTCTCGAAGCAACAATGATCGTCGGTGCGTTCGAATCGACGTTCCCCTTCCGCATGACCACGACGTTCCCAGCGGCACCCTCGGCGCCAGTGGCCGCGGCGCCCGCGTCGGCGGCGCTGCGCAACCTCAAGTGTGGCTACCCGAGCAAGATCTGCACGAACGAACGCGCGTGGAAGCGCGACGGGTCGCTCCACCGCTTTTGCGAGGAGCACCGCGCGCGCGCCAACGTCAACCAGAAGCGCTGGGCGCAGCGCAAGGCGCGCACCAAGGCCGAGAAGCAGAGCGCCGCCTCGCCCGCGCCCGCCGCGGCCGAAGAGTTCTCCGTCGACGAGTCGATGCTCCAGGCCCAGGCGCCGATGGACTTTTCGGACTTTGACATGACGCTCGAGCTGCTGCTCAAGGACGCGACGTTCTGGAGCCCGACGGCCGCGGTCGGGAGCAACAAGGCCCAGTGGGAGAGCGAGGAGGTGGGGCTCGCGACCCACCAGAGCTTCCAGGAAGAAGACGCCATGGAGGCCGAGCTCTGGGCCGCACTCGGTCTCGGCAACGTCAACATGTCGCTGTGAGAGCCGCTCGGTGCCTTGTCTCTCTCCCTCTTTCGTGCGCGTGTGTGTCCATTATGGTTGTCAATGTGGCAGTGCGTGTGCCTGCCCACGACCGTCGCTGCTGCCTCGCGGAGGCTGCTCTGCTCTCAAGTATTATGTTAAATAGACGTATCTATTCGAACCCAGATCGACCAACTGCATGGCAGCGCCGTTAAGAGCGTCTCGTCGAGCCCATGAGAGTCCGTCGAAAAGGCTCAACGAGACGCCCAAGATGGGATACTCTTTGGTGATTACGCTGGCGGCGGCTGCAGGTCTTCTCTCCGTCGGGGGCCCCCGATGGAGAGAAGACCAGCCGACTCGGGGCCCGCTACAGTACACACTGCACATCCGGTTGCAGTAATATGGCATTCAATTCGAGATTCTTCGTGGGGAGGGAAGCATCCATTTTCTTTTGGTGATTTGCAGACTGGGTCGGCACATCGCAAACGGAAAAAAGCCCGTGGGAAACCATTCTTGGGTTCGACAATGCGTGGCAAGCACACATCAAGTGAGACACCACGCTCATAATACTGTACTAACCAGTTCGGACTTGCCGAGGCAGCCACTTTCAAGTCAAAGCGCTTCGAAATGATGCGCAATACTACGGGTCGCTCGGAGGAACTGGAATGGACGAGGTAGACCCAAACGAGCGAGCTGTGGTTCGTTGGCCGTTGCCAAGGTGCCCATGACGTTCGAACGAACGGACGGATGCATGCGGTGGATTATTCACAAGAGGGAACCTCTCTCATCGCACTTTGTGCAAACTGGTGAAAATGCCTTTCAAGCCTTCTTGAACTTGTCGTGTACCACGTACCCGGCACAACAGATCCTTGTGTCGATGTGTTGTCACGTCAATATTAAATTTAGGGTTTTTTGCAAAAGGTGACTCAAATCAGAAACCCTTGCAGAACGTGATACATGGCTGTTTTAAACACACGCAGAAAACACCAAAAATAACTTCGCGATAAATCTTCGATCCGAAATGGTCGCTGTCATCGTCAGACTGAAATACGTGTGAAAAATTAAGCTCTTCGGCGCGTGGTGGGGGAGGCGTCCATTTGAGGTTAGGAGTCAAGGCAACACGATGGAAGTAAAAGAGCTCATGACGCTGCGATGGGCGACGGGAAAGAATGCTGTAGGTGCGATCAAGAACATCGCGCTTGTGCAAGGGAAGTGTGCTCGAGTGGCAACCAGAGGCGGGACGTTTCGACGCTTGATCTGTGAGAGTCAGAACTGCCCATGGTTTGTCTGTGTGTCCCAGTACAGGACAAAAGCTGGACCAGGCGACTGGCACGTAACAGATGCTAAGCTTGAGCACATCAACTGCACCGGCACAGGGAAGCCATCATCCACTCAGCTCCAGAACGACTCGGTTGTTTGGTCTGCGCTCTCAGCCAACCCATCTTCCTCGGCCAAAGAACTCGTGGCCCTACTAAAAAGCCAGGTGGATTTGGACAGCTCGGAACACGTTACGTACCGCGCCAAGCAGAAGGTCCTTGCGACGATGTTCTCAGAAGATCCAACTACAATCCAGAAGCTCCCGCATTTTATGGCTGAGTTCCAGCGTCTGAATGCCGGTACTCTAACCGAGGTACAGAGAGATGCTGAAGGTCGTTTCCGCCGTGCGCTAATGGTGCTCAATCCGGATTGGTTCCGTTCTGGTCAAGGGGTCTATGGTGTTGATGCCGCTCACATGAAGCATCGCGGCTACAATGGAGTCCAGCTCGTCCTCGTCAGTCGTGATGGCAACCTATGCAACCAGACAGTTGCCGTTGCGTTGGTCCCAGTGGAAGATTACGACAACTACGCTTGGTTTTTTGGGCACGTTGTTTCCCACGGTTTTCCACTCACGAAATGCCCGGTCTTCAGTGATCGTAATCACGGGCTCATCTCCGCAGCACGAGCACTATCCATCTTCAACATGTTCTGCGTTCGTCACCTGATTGGTACGTGGCAGTTCGTAAGGGTGTTGACGACTACGTATCTCACTTTCGTTGGCGCAGGGAATCTACGAGCGGATAAAAGTGTGAAGCTCGCAGTGTCTCAAGACTCGTTTGTGTTGAAAGCAAATGGGGCCACAACAGAGGAGGCGTTTGAGGCTGCCTTGAATGCGCTAAACGAAGTCAATCGTCCCGCAGCCGCGTATTTGAGGGCCATCGAACAACGCCAGTGGGCACTTTATCCCCACTACAAGAGCGTGCCACTACGTGGGTGGCGTACGACCAACTTTGTCGAGAGTGAGCAAGCCAAGAGCCTACGCCTGAAGCCCCGTTTGATGTTGCCATACGAGTACTTCAAGTCCTACGCTACCATTCTAATGGGAGAATGCCACAAACGTGCCAGCGAGTGCTCAAAGTGGGTTAAAAGCGGTGGAATCGTGACTCCTCGCGCGGAGAGAAAGTTCCAGACTCAGTTGAAGAAGGCTGACAGCTACAACGTCACGTTCAGTTCCGACCGGGTGGCATATGTGGCCCATGTAGATCACCCCCTGTCTCAACGACGTGTCGATACGGATCCGGCTTGTTGCTCATGTTCAACCTGGATGCAACAGAAACTTCCGTGTCGTCATCTGATTGCTGTTTTCAAGGCTCAGAAAGACACGGACAGGGCATTTACCCTCTTTGATGACTGCTACACTGTTGCCACGTTTGCGACGACCACTGGCGCTATCGAGATCCCGGAAGAGTCCAGTATCGTCCGTGACAAAGAACTGAAGGCCGCCCCCACTATTCGTCAAGCCGGTAGGCCCAGAAAGAGACGAATCCGCTCGCGCGGCGAGACGGGAGGAAAGGCCAGGAAGGCGTATCGCTGCACCCGATGTGGCATAACCGGTCATAACCGTGCTTCATGCCGTGCTGCTGGGATGTGAAGCGGGCAAGTATGGAGAAAAGTAGATCAACAAACAAAAAGGAAGCTGCATTTGCGTGTTGCTGATGGTGTTACGACATGCTAACCGAGAACGTGTGTACCCAGGGGTTACTCCCATCCGAGTCCATTCGAACGACCAATGGACTGTGCTTGGGGGTGGCACGTTCTCCCCCTCACACAGATCCGGTCTGATCTTCGAGACTCACCCGAAGGTGGAGCGCGCCGCACCAGGCTCCGCCTTCCAATGTCTAAGATCCGAAGAAGTACTTGTACACGACAATTACCTCAAGCTGTCGCGAGATACCTCGAACAACCGCTGTGGGATTTGAACCCACGCTACCCAGCACGAACTGTGGGCCCCTGGGTGGAAGACAACTTCAACTATCCGGTTCTTCTGTTGCGGTGGTACATTGTAGAGAAAAAGGGAACAGCACACCCATTTTTACTGCTCAGCACACCACCAGATGCTGCCGAGCATACCAGTGGTGCTGAACATATTCACTGTTGGTGCAAGAGTCAGTCCATTATGGTGCCGTGCAGCACTTCAAAAAGGGTTAGGCCAATAAGATCTTTGAAGACACACACTGTCCCATTGGGACAGTGTGTGGGACTCCCATTGGAATCTTTTCGAAACTCTCCTGTCAAGCGAGTTTTCTCTGTGTGATATGTGATAAATCAATGGTACAGTACCACAGCACAGTGTACAGTGCGGTCTCTTGCAAGGATGTGGGATCGACGAGGGATGCGCGTCGACTAGGAGCGAGTGGCTATGAGAGCCGCTCAGCACAACCACTCGTTTTGCTGCTGTATCATTGATGAACTGGGGTGTTCATTTCTAGAACGGCTTTTACCAGCACACGAGCGTACCAAGTGGCCCCCCGCACGCGTCGGAAACGGTGGCGAGTGACCGCCGAACTGCGCGTCTGCCGCCGTGTGGGAGCGTGTGGGTGTGGCATGGTGTAGCTACTGTAGTACTGTATTCCGCGCACACGCGTCGTAAGCAACAGCGTTGACCGCACTTGTGCGTGTCTGCTGTTGCGTGGTAGCGTGCGACGTGGTGCAAAAAGCAGAGGAACTGTGCCCATAGCGCATTGTATGGCTGTCTATAATAGTATCATATAACACATTGACAGAGATGCAACCCAGTGCTGCATGCCTACGCCAATACGACCTGTACCACTACTGTAATTAAAAAAAAACCTGGCATGCGCCAGTCAAGTACTACGCCTTGCGCACTGACAGAGATGCAAACTACAGTTCCATTGAACAATGCCAACAGAAAATAATGGCAAATAGGCTAGAATCGGGGGAAACCAAAGTCATCCTATATTATTCTCCAATACCGTCCAACGGGAAACGTCCCCTCTAATCCTCGCGAGGCGCAAAAGGTCGACGCTGTTCGTCGCGAAACGCTTCGAGATCTTGTTCTTCGACATTGCCGACGGGCTCCCACGTTGGAGCCCAGTCAACCAGCACACGCCGTTCCCCGTCGATAACTTGCTCCGCCAGGATCGACCGGAAATTGTAGAGAGCGTTAACTTGGGCAGGAATCGCTGGTTGTCTCTCGCCGTCGGACTCGCTGTCAGACGCGACATCGACGACATCTTGCACATCTTGCACATCCCCAACATCGTACTCGACAAAGTCTTCCACTGCTGCAACATTGTCAGCCGGGTTAGCCGGCTCAATCAGAAAACGCTGGGGGCCCTCGAGTCGAGGAACTCTGGGTTCTGCAATGCGCGCCATTGCAAGGCACCGCTGCATGACGGCCGCAGTAATTCTGCGTGCTGGAACAGCACGCAAAAACACACGCCCAGCGAGCGCCGTGTAGGCAGGGTCAAAATGGGCACGCAGAGCTGCCCAGAGCAGGCGACAACTCTCGTTGTCGATGTACCCACCTCCACGGCGCTCGCGGACGATCGCCAAACACAGCGCTCGGAACGCACGCCGAGACATCACTTGATTGGTTCTGGCCAATGTGCCGGCGGGCGCGGGTCGGGCAGGCGGGGGTTGGGCAGACGGGGCGTGCATTGGACTTGGAAAATCGGCGACTGAATAACCCATCGGCGGCTTTTGTCGGAACCGAGATTTGGTGGCTCTCGTGGACCCTGTAAAATTGAATATTTCGTGATTCTCTACTCTGTAGTTCCTCTCACGAAGTTATTGCTCTTCCACAATGGCCATTTTTCTTTGCGCCTTCACATCATCATTGCGAATCGCGGACTGACTCATTCGAACTTCAACGACATTAAGTCTGTCAGGTTTGGGAGGACCTGCACAAACGTAGGATACCTTTGGGGCCTGTGAGGGTTTAGAGAGGTTATAGATTATCCGAGGGCTTCAGTTTGATATCGAACCTGGTTGTATTCGCGCCTATTAGTAGTTTGATATCGATCCTGATCGTGTTCAGACTCACAGACACTAGATATCCAGCCTAATCATGTACATATGTGCCCTGGGCGGCGGGATCAGTGTATTGGGCGACAGTGGCTACAAGACTACAAGGTTCTAGACTAGTCTGCCACATAGAATCTGGCGCTTGTAGCGAGCGATCGTTGGGGCAGAGATGTCGAAGCAAGTCATGAATGCCGTCTTGCACACATTGCCCACGTATGGGACATAGTAAAGAAAGCGAATGCGCTCTCCTGTCGTTATAACACGAGCTGGCGTTGCCTCTTCAGCGATGTAGAGAACGGCAAGGGTGGAGATAATGCACAGGCGCTTCTCGCTTCGCGACATCCTGTTGATGTTGGGGGGTAGGATCTCGAGCGACGCGGCCTTTCCGGAGAGGCACCGACGTTGACAGCATTTGCTGTGGATCATTGCGACCACTTGTTCCAGGAGCTGGAACTCGCTCATAGGAGGCTGCAATCGTGGAGGTCGAAGTGGATGGAGGCCAAAGTGGATATGGAGACTGCGCATGCTTCATCCATGTGTGTGCTCTATTTGTGTCATTATCCTAGCGATCCAGCGATCCAATCCGATCCAGCGATCCAATCTTTGGGCGCTCATCCGCTCATCTGATTTTAGTTTAGCAGAAACTGGACCTCCAACGCGCTTGCAGCAGGGGTGGACGACCGAGAGGAGGTCGGTTCAGGGTGCTCGGTATCGGTGTAGTCGCAGTACCTTCGGTTTGACCGGAACCCACCGCTGTAGCTGTTTGGTCGGAACTCACCGCTGTAGCTGTGTTGGTCGCCTTCGTCTTCTTCTTCGACTTTTTGGCTGCCACAGGTTTGCGTTTGCCAACTATGCGGCTCTTGAAAAGTCGTGGCACTTCAACACCCGGCTTCGGCATACGTCTCAGGCTTCTTGCTGCAACGACATGTGCACACATCGTGAACTTCGCGAAGAACCGACAGTTGCAGACACAGCGGAGGAGATCGACTGTCCATCCGTGTTCTGGCTGTCCAAGACGATGGCTGTACTTGATGGACCACTTGACGACATTGTCGTAGCGTAGAGCTTCGCAGCCGCCTCTCGTTCTTTTTCGCCTTCCACATCAATCTCGATGCCGTTGCTTTCGACGAAGACGCGGTCTTCTCCCTGCTGTACTTCTTCGGAGGTCTCATTGCTGTCGTCTGGTAAAGGTTCTTCTTGTTCTTGGTCCTTGTCGAACGCATCCATAAACTCGGCATCGTCGTCGTCGGAATCATCGGCGTCTGTACCTGGGCTGGGCCCATCCTGGGTAGAAACCGATCTGGTAGGTTTAGTAGACTTCGCGTGGCAGACACGGACGACCTCACGCGAGTCCGTGTCAATAACACGAATCTTCCCGGCTTGGAGCATGAGTTTGGCGGCCGTTGAGATGTCGGTGCTTGGTGTAGGCACGTAGCTGACCGCTACTGGTGGGTTTCGCGGGGTCACATCAATAACTTCGCCGAGCTTGGTGAGCAAAAGTTCCATGTGGCAGCGCCGGCGTCGGAAGTAGCTCTTCAAAGTGGCATTGAAGCTTTCGCATGGGTTGTTTGTCGCGGCATACCCGGGCGGGGTGTGAAACGCTTGCCAACGCCAATATCTCCCCGACAGCCACTGTTGATCAAAGTACTTTGCGAACGAAGCCAGGCCACGTGTGGAAAGCCACTCACCGAGAACCCGATCACGCGTGGAGAGATAGTCCTGAAGTGAACGACTGAAGTGCATCTCCATGATGGAAATAAGCACTTTCTTGCGCAGTGAAACAGCCATGTGGCGGATCTTCTTTCGCACGTTATACAGGACGTGAAAAAAGCACATCAACACGGTCGCGCCACCGAGTTCTGGAACTCCATGAATTGCCGCATACTGCGCGTCTTCAGCGTCGCCCATAACAAACTCGATCGTTGGAAGTCGCACACCAATATCTCGAAAGCGAGCCATCAGAGAATTGAAGCAGCGCATGTTGTCGACGGTTGTACGGCGGCTCACAACGAACATAGCCGCAAGCTGGTAGCTCCGGGCTTGGTCAGTGAACCCGCAAGTGATAACTGGATATCCCAAGTCAGAAAGCTTGAAGGTCGCGTCCGCATGAAAAATTGTGGGCTGGCCCCCGGACATGTACTTCGCACAGTTTTCCATCAACTCAACAGTCGTTACGCCGAGTAAGACCGGATCTTCATCCTCACCAGAGCCAACATGCACGTGGCCATCGTCGTCCATCAGAGGCCCGAATATGATCACCTTCTTTGGATCGATGTTCGGCTTGTAAGCCCACTCACGGACCAATCTCTCCACCGCAGGCACGGAGTTCTTGGTGCCGTGCTTCATGCGAATGTACTTGAGGACGTTCGCAAACTGCTTGGGTGTTGGCCAGTCACCTTTGGGCTTGGTGAATCTGGGATCGGTCATCATCTTGTTCCGAATGTTTCTTGGAGCCGAGCCTTCTCTGTCTTCGCGTGCGATGAACTCTCGCGTTGCGTCCGTGAGTTGAGGTGGCCGGACAATCGAGCACGTGCTGAGACCGCGCATGTGGGGCTCGTCATTCACTTCGGCGAAGAAATGTCCGTAGGCTGTACAATGTCGCACCTTCCACACGGTCGGGCAGCACGACTGCTTCCCACCGCGCTTGGGAACGACCATACCATCATCAAAGTCAGTGTCTTGCAGGGCGGCAGCGCACACTGTAGGTGCCGAGACTGTCTTCTACGCGCTTGGCTTTTTCGATAACAACGGCTGCACGGTAGCAATCCAAACTTCCGCATTCGTATCGTCGCTCGATCATGGAATGAAGGCCGTTGCACAGCGTGCAGTACGGACGCGGCTTCGTCGAGTACGTGTTAAAGCAGCACATTTGCCCATCCCGAAGATCGGCAAACTCATTTTCGGTGAGACGAGCGGCGACCACTGTCCACTTCATCGCCGCAACGGAGCCACAACTCGCGCTGCAGACGCCAGTTGAGATGGAGTGTGTGAGAGCCAGTGGAAGCCTGGCCCGAAATGTAGTGCACAACATTATATTGGGATTTTTAATAGGGTGGTCCACATTTGTGGCACGGTCTGCCTGACGTTCATGTTGACCACATCAAAGTATGCTGTGCAGCGGTTTCGGGTATGCTGGCACCCCAAAGTCTCCCATCTGGTGTGCTTAGCATCCATTTTGTGTGCTCACGAGTCAAGACCGTATGCTGGAGTATAAAAATGGGTATGCCAGTACACCACTCTCTACATTGTACCACAGGGTATATAACTGTAATCAGTGCTTTCTGGTAACTTACCGCTCTGGTGTTTTCTGCGTGTGTTTAACAGCCATGTATCACGTTCTGCAAGGGTTTCTGATTTGAGTCACCTTTTGCAAAAAAACAACCTTAAATTTAATACTTCGAAGTATATAATAGGGGTACCCAATCCTCACCACCCGCGACAGATGCAAATCGAATTTTATTTTTTTAGGCACTCCTTGAGAATTAATTTTGTCCAATCAGAAGACTTCAGCTTTGGCAACCCCATTTTCACGTCGCGATTACAGACCACTTTTTTCCCACGAGTTTTTGCCCTCCGTGAAGTTTGTCCATTCCCCTCGAAAGGAGGGCTTCTGGTGGCTGCAGACCATAGGGAGAAACAGTTTACAAGTCTTCTCCATCGCTTGTTGCTTGTTGCTTCCTTTCCTTTCATCGGAGGAAGGCGAGAACACCACGTGCCCCGTGTTCTGATGTTGAAGCGTCCCTCGTTTTCATATTATCCCTAATTTAAACTCATTCAAGGGATAGCAAAAAGAAATTCTTTCTGATCCGTGACCCATATAGCAAAATATTTTTTTAGTTGGGTTGAGTCATTTTCAGCCAATCAGCGTGGGTCCGAGAAAAAGTTGGAGCACAAAAAACAAAATTCTATCTGCAACCGTGAGGGTTGGGTACCCCTAATTTATGGTCGACATTAAATTTTTAACACGCAATCCACCGCTCAAGTAGACCAAAGTTGGGGGTTGAGCCAGAGGAATCGCCAACAGGTGAGTACACCATTTCTAAATCAAGTTGGCGATAACCCAAATCGATTTGGTGGAACCCCAAATCGAATTCGCGCTACCTCCAATAAACGATATCTGTATGTCCCATATACCTCTTTAATCGAATAGTATATGTGGGATCAAGCGCCAACCGGCATGTCCTCCATGGTGAGGGCGGGAATATGAAAGTGAAGAGTGTGGCGGCACAGCTTCTTGCAAAGCTCGGAGTGACCTTGGCAGGCACGCTGTACCCGGCAGCGCTCTTGAGCCACGATGCGCGGTGGTCTATCATGGTGGTGTCGCGAGGGACCTGGAATCTGGCGACAATGCTCTACCAGTGACGTGTTCACAGCAGATTTGAACACGGTGAAGGTGTTCTCGATAGGGGTGAACATCGGTGAGTAGGGGGAGAGTGGAATCGCCGTCACGCCGATGAACTCGTACACTCTTAGCACCCTCATGCCCACAATGCGCCAAAAGTGTCCGTCATTTTCCAGAATTTGGTCCGACACAATCCCTCTTCTAAAACGATAGAGCGCAATTATCGCTTTGAAGAGGTATAGCGAATTCGATTTGGGGTTCCACCAATTCGATTTGGGTTATCACCAACTTGATTTGGAAATGGTGTACCTGAGGGAATCACAGTCAGAGAGTGAAACAGTGTGACAACCAGTGAGTACGAACCTAACAGCACGCTGCTGATCGAACTTAACTTTCCAACAGACATCACAGACAGACAGTCCATCAGTCAACTCCACGATGCCACCCAAAGGAAAAAGCAAAGTGCTGACGTACAAGGAGCAGAAAGACAAGCAGAAGCAGCGCAAAGCCACAAGAGATCCATGGGGGACGCGACGGTCGCGCAAGCTGCAGTACCAGAAGATGCGCGCGGCTGTGATGGATTCGACTGGCGTCGTACGCCATGGAAATTTTATGAAGTCCATGTCGTGGGCCAATTATTGCGCCTTCTATCGGAGCAGCAAGCAATCTAAAGCCACACCAAGTATCATTGATCCCGCTAGCAGCGACGAGGAGGAAAAAGAGCAAGCGGCGGAAGGCCAAGACAACTCTATTATCGACTTGGTTAGCAGCGACGATGAACGCGACGACACATTCAACCCAGCCGACTGGCCGCTCCATGTGAGAGAGATCGACCACTGCGAGAACCCGGAGGGTATTGCTCTCTCCGACACAGGCTCGTTCGATCCTTGTGGGTGTACGATGGCTTGTATCCACAAGGATGAGGATGGTGACTGCTTGAACGCCAGCCTTGGCTACTTCTGCGACGCTAGCAATTGCAATTGTCGCTTGGGTTCCAGCTGCGGAAACCGCATCGTGACCAAGCCCGGGCTTGTCCTTGTGCGTGGCCGCACGGGACTCTCAGTGATGACGACTAAGTTCATCGCGGCGGGCGAGAGCATCGCCCCTTATTGGGGCGTGCTTACCACGTACGACTACGAAGCTGACGAGAGCAACCAAAGCGAATACGCTCTCGCGACCGACGAGACTGACAAGGACGGCAACAAGATCTACGTGGAGGCCACAGAGGCCGGCAGAATAAGCCGGTTCATGGACCACGCGTGTAACGCCAAGGCCAGGTTCGTACAGCGCCGCTACCGCCGCAAGCTCGTGATGATGGTGGTTGCGGTTGAAGACATCCACCCTGGTGAGGACGTGACAGTGTGGTACGGAGACGAGCTGTGGTTCACGTGTATGTGCAACACGCCAAACTGCAGCTAGGAACCAGTTGAGATAACATGAATCTAAGTATCCAACCCAGGTGAAGCTACTACAATATCATCAAATCCGTAGGTGCATGAGGTACTACGAGCATAGCTCTATGAAACAAGCTACTGGAGAATTTACGAAACCGAATATTGAGCTTACAGGAGCCCTCTGAAAAAAATCCGTAGGTGGATCTTGTAGTCCGACCCAAACGAAACCAAACGGTTGTGCTTAATGTGGTAGTGGTGCATAATTGAGCTTACAGGGTGCCTATAAACTACTCTACGGACTAATGGGTTACTCTGCGTCCATTAGGAACTCCAACGAGTGGCGGCGTACTACTTCGAGCATACCCACGGACTGTCCGTCCGATTCCGTATCCGTGACCATCGCGCAGCGTCTTCGGTCGTGCCCTGTGTTCTCGCACTTGCTGCATCTTCTTTGGTAGTGGCGAGACGCTCTCACTTCGCCTTGACTGGCGATGCGATTGGACAGGGCCGGACCAGGCAACACCTCCCCTTGTACTAGAGGGAGCATGGTGCCTTCCGTGAGCTCTTGCTTTAAAGGAGGCAGCACAAACTTCCCTCCAAATGCTTTCGCATACTCGGCTACCTTGGAGTAGTAGTCGAAGTAGTCAAAAACACTATCCAGCTTACCACAGTTAGAAAGAGCTGCAATGAAGTGCCGGCAAGGGATTAAGTGCTGGTCGACGTCGCCACAAGTACACTACTTCTTCTTCAAGTGTCACGCGTCGTTTGAGGTAGGGATGATGGTTCTTCGAATAGACGTGGAAGATGCCATCGCTCACCGGTTTGACGGTGTAGTCACCGAGTTTGGCCAACTCGACATCGTACTTCTTGTACGCGCCGGGCGTGATTAGACGCCCTTCGTCAAGCCACTCCTTGGCCCGGTCGCTTTTTTTCTTCACGTCTTCGCGCATGAACTCAATGACCGACTGCATGAACGGAAAAGAAACCTTGAAGCGGGTTCCGTTGAGCTTGGATGTGTTGTGCTCACTTTCGACAAAATTGGAGGTTCGGCACCCGTAGAGACGTGTCTTGACGTTTGGATGAACACACCACTTCACGGGATCGATGCCTTGAACATACGCCTTGACTGTCTCTCCGCAACTCACTCCCAGTACAGCCAAGTGCGACTCGTACTCACTCTTCTCCACCGCCTTCTGGATGTTCCACACGATGGACCTGTGCTCTTCGCGAAAGTTGTTGGGATAGTTGTGCGCGATATTGCGTATGATGTGCATCGTGCAGTGTTTGAGTTCAAGGTGGAACCGTTTACCTCGGTCAGGGTATCGAGTTCTTGTGTAATCCAGCGACTGGTTCATGTACATTGGTCAACGGTAGTCTAGCTTCAATTTCATTGAGCCGCAAAGTCGACTCTGCTATGATGGATGCTGCCAGCATTGCAGATGAAAGTGACATAATCGAAGAATTTACCGAAGATCAACCTCTCAACCAACCGCTGGTGAGCGACGATGACGAGTCTGATGAGGAGCGTTGCAGTGGCGATGAAATTGAGCTCGGTATCTCAATTGGAAAAGCAACCGGCGACGTTGTAGCCACACAAGGACAGATTCGACGACGCACAAGAATAGTGCGGTCCCCTTCTACGCAACAGGATGCGAGTGAGTGTATAATCGCTGCTCGGGATGCTGTTGCTCACGCCATTCGAACGGCCGTGACAATGCCACGAGTGGGTGATCTAGTTCTTCGTCACCCTCGCCAGGGTGTGTTTGAGGGGATCCGCACCGAGCTGGACTACTTGATGGCAACATTGA
>JAADVT010000801.1:0-14972 GCA_023335895.1 Pythium rishiriense
AAATGGCTACACAGAACGGAGGTCTCAACGTCGACCGCTGTTTGTGTGCTTTTCGTCACACAACCGAGAAACCAAGACACTCAACCCCAATAAGTGATCCCTGGGTCGTTTGGGTTGTGTTCGCCGGACGGACACCTGCCCGAATTAGTTGGAGAAATTTAGATCGTGTTTGCAAGACACCTGTGTATAAACATAAATAGATGGTACCGGTGGTGTGTTCTAGCCCACGAAAAAGATGCCTAGAAAGAGGGACAAGTCGAGCGCGGTCGTTGTCCCCACGGGCGCTGGTCTTGACGACAACTCGTGTGCTGTTCCACTGTAAAAAAACAACGCGTGCCACACGATCCAACCAATACCCACCCACGACGATGGTGTCCATACGCAAGCTTGTGCTGCTCGCGATCGACCTGGCGTCGACTACGCTGACGCTGATGACGGGTCTCCGCGAGAACCCAGTTCTCGTGCTGCTCACAGGCCGCTACGACCTCATCCGCTCGCGCATGCTCGAAGGACGCGTCAGCTACGATCACGTGCGCGACGGCCACTTCAACATCTCGATGCTGCCCAACCTCATTGAGGCCGCCCACTCGTACCGCTTCTACTCGGCGCCCGAACGCACGCGGGCAAACCTCGCCGAGGACCGCAGCACGTGTATGAACGTTAATTCGATGAGCACGCCAGTGCTCACGCTCAACTACGACGACTTTTTCGGCAAGGGGGCGCGCCGCGAGCAGATTTTTGTGTACAGCATCTCCGCACCACACTGCTCCGTGATCAACTTCAAGCTCGGCTGGTACGACCGCATCGTTCGCGATCAATTCGCTGGCAATTTCACGGCGAGCCACGAGTTCATCCTAGACCAGTTTGAGACGCTTTACAGTGACCGCTCGATCCAGGCCGGCTCTCCCGTGGATTTCGGCGAGCGCGGGACACCTTTTCTCAAGTGCGTAGGGAGGCCGCTGGAGCGATTCATGTACCTGACTGACCTCATTGTGCACCAGTCGTACTGGGCTGGTGGAAGCTACCATCTCGAGTTTCAGACGAGCCGGTGCTGGGCGATGCCACTCGTACGCCACCCGGACTGGCAGTGGGGGCTCTTCCAGACGGCGTCGGTGGACGAGAGCGCATCGGTGACGTTCGCCGTCAGCCCGGTTAGCCAGTTTGCTTATGTCATTTCGGTTTTGTACGGCATTACAGCGATTGCGATGATCCTGCGCGGGCTTTTTGTGGCCTTTTCACTCAGTAACCTCGTCGTCTACGTGCCTTCGAGCCTGCGCCGTCGCTTCTACGGGCTACAGCTCCCCGTCATGAGTCTCAGTGCCAGGTTCACCGTTCCGACCGCACGCACGGTTAACATGGTTCTCTGCCGCGGCGAAAACTTCATGGCCTCGGACCTGTGGATGAACCACTGGTTCTACATCACGCTCAGCATCCTCGATTCGCTCTGCAACATACGCACGACTTACATCGTGCTGGAAATGGGCAGTTGGATGCTCACGAAAAAGAACGACTTTGCCAACTTCACGTTCGTGTGCTCGGCCATCATCAAGCTGACCTGGATCATGTGCTTTGTGCACTCGCTCTTCCGGTCGGCCATGCAGGTCATCGTGCGCGTGCTCTACTCGCTGCCATGGGCGCGCCACGTTCGCTTTCTCGCGTCGGTATCGTGGTACGTTGACTCAGTTGCCATGTTCATGAGCTACAAATTGTACTCGGTGATGCTCTCCACGTGTCTATTGGTCATTTACGCCGTGAAGAAAACGACCACCATTATGGTCCACCAGAAGCACTACAAGCAGCCTGTCTACGGCGGCTTCCCCGACCTTTCCGGCTTTTGGGGCAACGAGATCATCTGCGACTTGGTCGTGCTGTGTAGTGCGCAGCTTGTTGTTGCCCACGCACTCGTGACGCTCGTGCTGCTCACACGGTACAGGCGAGCAACCCACAACCGTGTTCTACGGCTCCTCCAGGAGCGATTCTTCTTCGTCGGCTGGGACGCTATGGTCGTGATGGAGGCGCTGGGCATCGATCCGCTGGACGACACTCTTGTTGACAATGACCACATCGCGACGACCAACTGTAGCCTCGGTGCGTTGATCCAGCAGTTGTACACGTCGGGTCCAAGTGGGCTCGTCGAGTTTGTTGGGGACAGTGCGTTCCTGGCGCGCGGTAGTGTCGGCGACACCGATCGCGAACTTGGGATCGTACGGTACCCGATGGAGACGCCTCACGACATGGGACTCTTACTTGTGAAGCCTGCTCACACCAATAGCGCGGTGCCGATCGATATGCTGGGGCGACACCACTCGAGCCGGTCGTCCCTCTGGCAGGTCACACAAGTCGTCGAACTGCCGAATGCTGCCAGCATTGGGCTGGTGCGGCGCTTGCCGAGCCCCGCGCCAACGCTGGTGAGCCCACTTCACCCAGCACAACGACCAACAGTGCCCAGCATCAAGCAGCGCCACCTCCACATCCACGCCGAGTGGCGCTGGGGGCGCATTCTGTTCGTTGACTACGTGGAAGCGCCCGGCGAGTTGAAGAAGAACACTGACGGCACTCTGCTCGAGTTCGTCGTACAGGACGCGCTCATCTTCACGCGGAAAGATGACGTAGGCCCATTACTCTCGACGTCGCCATCGCTTCGCATCGCCTAAGAAATGGCTACCAAAACGCTTTGGCCGTAGCGGTGGGCCCGGACTTGCCTTGGTCTTTCGATTCGCGACGTTTTTTTTGCTCGAGTGCGTTGTGGTGGTTGCTTGCCATCCGTGACAGCACCAGATAACTGCGGTAGCGGTCTGTGTTATGCTTCAAGGGAGAAGTACTACGAACTTCGCGAGAGTTTATGCACCTGCACATATCCAAGCGGACCTCCAACGAGACAAACGGCACAATAACAATCGAGTATTGGGGTTAAAGGGCAAGACATCTCGCCTCGATCGTGTTGTAGGGTCGCATTAACCGGGTGCCATCGCTTAACACCGTCGTCTATTCCATGCAAACGCACGCTCGAGAAAGAGTCACGCCCACACATGAACCCCAATATGGTTCAAATCGTCATCAACACGTTCTTGCAAGCAGTAAGAACGGGGAACGAAGAGCATGACCAGAGAGATGAAGCGCAAGGCTTACTCCCAGCCAGCCGTCGGGGCAGCCGGGGCGTCCCAGTTGGTGGCGGCAACGGCCTCGCCCGACCACTCGGTGGCGGTCGTGGCGGTCCACTCAACCGTGGCGTCGGCGGCGAAGACCGGCTCAGCCGGGGCCGCAGCCTCAGCCTCACCCCAGCCAGCGCGGACGACGAGCTCCTCCTGGCCGGCGGCCTGGGCCTCCTCGGCCTTCTTGAGCTCCTCAACGTCACGGTAGAGGAAGAGGTCGACGGCGACGTCCCACGGGAGCGCACGCGAGATGGTGCCGCGGAGACGGAGCACCTCACGAGCGAGGAGCCAGTAGAGCAGACCGATCGAGAGCTTGCCCTTGTTGTTGGCCGGGATGGCCACATCGACGTACTGGAGCGGCGAGTCCGAGTCGCAGAACGCGATCACCGGGACGTTGACCTGGGCCGACTCGCGCACGGGCTGCGCGTCGGTGCGCGGGTCCGTGATGATGAGAAGGCGCGGCTCCTTGAACTGCTTGGTGATCTGGTTCGTGAACGTACCGGGCGTGAAGCGGCCGGCGATGTACGAGCTGCCCGTGTACTGGGCGAACTTGAACACGGCACGCTGGCCGTACGGGCGCGCCGAGATGGCGATCACATCGGCCGGGTTCTCGATCGCGACGATCACGCGCGCGGCGAGCATGAGCTTCTCGTACGTGTGGCCCACGTTGATGATGTGGATGCCGTCATTGCGGCGGCGCCAGATGTACTCGCCCATCTTGGCGTCGGCATTGCGGGTGCCAATGTGCACCTGCGCCGCCAGCATCATCTTAATGTCCTCCTCGCGCTGAGTCGCCATGGTTGCTTGCTTTCTTCGGTTCCTAAGAGCGATGAATTGTGAGCAATTGTTGGAAGCATGTATCCTCCACACGGCCCCAACACCTCGCGCTCCTCCAGCCAGCCAACCACCCGCGCCACGGCAATTCCACCCCAAAACAAAGGTTTTATTGAAACAAGTGAACTCACTAGGCGCTCTATTCAGTCCAACCACAGTACATTTCTCTCCTTCCACAGCGGGTTTGGGTTTTGTTGTTTTCCGGCAGCAGCGAACAAAACCCGTGGGTTTCCCCCGAGCGAGAGTTGCAACCGGCGAGGGGGGAAGGCAAGACCGAAGAGGGTTCGATGGTGACGCGCAAGGTGGCGCGGTCCAAGCGCGACGCGCTGGCGCTCGCCGAGGCGCAGCTGCGCGGCTCCGAGTCGGGGCCCGAGGCTGGCGGCAGTGGAGGTGCCAGGCCGCAGGGCCGGCGCGCGGCCCAGGTGGCCAACGCGGCCCGCGCGCGCGAGGCCAAGGCGCGCGCCGCCGCGACCAAAGGGCCCGTGGAAACCGGCGCCACGGGGGATCCGAAAGCGAGTGCGACGAATGCCACGGCGCCGCACACAGCCCCATTGACGGTGGTGACGAAAACGCCCCGCCAAGGAGGCTCGACGATCAGTACGCGGAACAGAGGCGCGCGGCGCGTGACGCCCACGTCCGCTGCTGCCCGACACAATAGCGGTACGAGTTCTATGTGGATGCGTTTGGCGTGACGACAGCTGACCGCCACTGCCCACTGGTCGAAACCCACCAGGCGTCTCGCAGACCGATGTGCTGCGCGAAGAACTGGAGCGCAAGCTGCAGCTGGTGGATCCTGCGATTACAGATAGGTACGCGGGTCGATGGCCTCGCTATGAGGGGCAATGCGGACTCGTGAGTTGACAAGGATGAATGCTTCTGGTGATGGTGGCGTCCAGGTTTGGTAACCTCGTGTGGGCGAAAAGAGCTGGTATGTTGGTGGCTTTGGTGTGCTTTGGCGTCGCAATCGAATCGAATCGTAGCTCACGTATGGTGCGTATGGTGCTCGGCACAGCATTCCCATTTTGGCCTGCGCTCATTTTGGATCCTCGACTACTACCGGAACATCAGTTACCCAGCGCAGTAAAGGAGATGGATGAAAAGTGCTGGGTCCAGCTCTACGGAAGCCGAGATATGTGCGTTTGTCCATGTTAATGGGCTACAACTCTCTGTCCCATGCGGCTAACCACGTCATTTTTGGCGACTTTCTGTAGTCGTCAGATTCTCTTCTCTGCCCTCGCAGATTGGAACGACACAAGCCATCCCTATCAAGATGGCTTCCCACGTAGCGATTTCCACAGATTGACCAAGCTGAAGGATACGTTCGTCGTTGCACTGGAAGAAGCGAGGGTATGTTCACACAAAAAGTCTCGGAGGGGACGTTGCACTGGACTGAGGGGATCTCGTGTTGTAAACAAGGACCAAGAAAAACTAACAGCCGAAGAACGATTGAGTATTTTCAAGGTATTCAAGCATATGCAGCTTTGAAAGCTTTGATGTCAGGTCTAATCGGGTTCGGTTCTTTTGCAGACGGAAGTCGCTCCCTCCCTAGGTCTGCCAATCCCAGCCCCACTTCCTGGTATCCGCAGGCGCCGTAAAGTGGCGAAAGTGTCCAAGCCAAGCACTCCAACATCCCAAGAGAACGGCAAATCCGGTCCTACGACTGATACCCCCGGCACTCTTCAAGCTTCACTAGCGAACGGAATGCAGAACAAAGGTGAGACCTTCCGCTTTTATTCCTGAAGATGACCGTGTGTGATAACGTGACGAGGTGTATCATTGCCGAATAGCTGGAACGTCTGAGGCAGATAAAAGAAAACGACATTCTGCATTTGTCACGCAGGTGATGCGAGGAAGCGAATCAGAATCGCGGTATCGACTCGGACAGCTGATTGACTACGCGGCGAGACTCCGAAAAGTTCATGCTAATTCTTCGCCGGACAGAAATTGGCGGGTTCAGTTGCTTCTGAGTCAGCTTTTGGACGAGGCATGATTCATCCTGTTTTGTCACCTGCAAGGGGTAGAAGTTGATCTGACAGCTCCCTATGTGTTTCGATTGTCAGAAAGCTTTTCTGCGACAAGATCTTGAGACTGCAGGGATATGGGATGTGCTCGAACTCATCCGAGAAAGCGAAAATGAGCGATGGCGTGAGCTTGTGGAGACTGTTCGTGTCCACCTAAACAACTGCACACTGGAAGAGGTATGTCGGTTATGTGATTAGTTTGTGAATTCTTACCGGTTCTCAAGTTTGATCCTTTTTTTCTTAATGACATTACTCAGTGGCCATCGGCTCGGAAATCTACAATTATGGATGTGAGCGCACAGAAGCGTCCCACAAGTGCTCCGCTCTTGGCCGATGAAAGTGACGGATCTTCAAACCCGAAGCGTATGCGCGGTTCGGGTTCTTCGAGCATACATGAGCAGCCCGTGGACATTCTTCCAGGAAACGGAAGATCGACAGCTGAAGCGATGGCGGAAGCGGTTGCCCGAAGTATGATCTCTCGAGCTTCCATCCACAGATCTTCTGCACTTCGGGTCAACCTAACCAACTCTTCAGATTCCACCTCGGCTTCATCGTCCGCTGCCGAGACTCCTTTCATCTTATCCACCGCGGCTATGGCCAGTGTTGGCATCAGCCCAGGACTGCAGGGTCCTGCTCAAGCTGGATCGTCCTCCGCACCCTTGAATGGGGTTTCAAATACCCTAGACGTATTTGCTCCTCAACCAACACCACACGGCAGTGTTGGTGTTGCCTCCTCTTCGATGGGTACCACAGTTTTCACTGGTTCTTCAGCTTCGCAGCCTGTCTTTCAGGACCGCGCAACAGCCACAGCGGTGACGGGAAGGAAAAAGACCTCGTCTGCTCGAGCCAACGGACCACCGCCATCCGTTTCGACCTCGAGTGTGTCCGCTCCTGCGCAAGGATTGACCCGATCAAATCCCTCGCTCGTGATTTTCAACAAAGACGGCACACTCTTGGACTTCCAGACAACTTGGACTAGCTGGATCGAATCCCAGGCATGGCGGCTTGAGACTGGTCTCGGGAAACCAGTGCGAGATGCTTTCTTTTGTGCGATAGGCTACAACGCACATACACGTACTATGCGAAAAGGCAGCGTCTTCAATTCGACCGTGAAGCACGAGCTCGGACCCAGGTTCGCTGTCCAGTTTCTCCAGAAGCAAGGCCTCCAGCCAGTCGAAGCGGTCCGATTCGTGAACCAGCACTGGGCATTGCCCAAGGAAGTTGCTACATTCCGAGCTCGTCTCGATCTACCTTCGCTGTTCCGGACCATCCGTGAATTGGGCGTAAAGATCGCGATCGTCACCACGGACCGTCGCGACGTTACCTCCAAGACGCTGACGCACTTGGGTGTGGGCCACTTGGTGGATGCCGTGAGCTGCGGCGACGACGGCATTTCCAACACACCGGATCGCATCTGGGCCCTGTGCAGCCGGCTCGGTGTATCAACTGCCAACACCGTCATGGTACGTGGAGAATCCTGTTGCCTCGCGATGACAGTGATCGGACATTTAACGGAAATTTCATTCTGGTGCCTTTCGTACAGGTGGGTGACACAGCCGACGACATGGTGCTCGCGCGATCAGCTGGGTGTGCGCTCGCCGTGGGCGTCATGGGCGGCGCCGCGGAACTCTCGGATCTCTCGTCAGAGGCCGACTTCCTTGTGCCATCCGTCACGAATGTCATCAAGTTGCTGTACCAGTACCGCCAACAAGCTGCCGCAGTCGCCACTGAATAAAGAAGACTCCATCTATTGCATTAAGATAATATGTGGTACTCCCACTTTTTCGCCTCCAAAGAAAAAGAAACGGGCTCCGACCCGTCGTGGGTTTGTTTGGTCAAACCCGTTTCGGACCCAGAAACCCGATTACCCACGCCCTGTCGTCAGTTGTGTGTGTGCTCACTCTTGTGGGGGAAAAGCGAAGAGCTGTTGGGACCGATCCGGCTGGTGTGTGAAGCGATTTTTCTGCGCAATTCCGGGAGCCATGGCGACGAGCCCCGAGCCCGCGAACGAGGCCGCTACGGCGGCCCCCGAGGCGCCGCCGGCGCCACCTGTGGCGGCAGAAGAGACGGCCACCGCTGCTGTGGCGGAGCCCGAGGTCGCGGCGCCCAACGGCGACGCTGAGGCCGCGGGCGACGCGCCCAAGAAGCGCGGCCGCAAGCGCAAGGTCAGCGTCACGGAGGACAAGGCGCCCGCCCCGGGCGAGGCTGCTGCAGCGAGTGAAGGCGCGGAGGATGGTGTTGCGCCCGCTGTTGGTGCTGTGGCTGAGAAGTCGCCCAAGGAAAAGAAGCCAGCGGCGAAGAAGCCCAAGGGTGCGGGCAAGACCGCCCCGGCCACGCCGACCAAGCGCAAGGTTGGCCGGCCGCGAAAGATCGGTACGCGTAGGAGGATGCGTGTGGCTGCGATGAGAGAGAGAGAGAGAGAGAGAAAGATGCATGGACTGACCCCTTTCGTGCGTGTGGCGGGGGTTGCAAACAGTGAAAGAGGAGTCCGAGTCGGAGGATGAGACCGAAAACGAGCTGCGCAAGCGCGTCGAGGCGCTGCCTGAGGACGTCAAGGCGAAGTACGTCGCATGGCTGAGTGGGTGGACGCAGCGGTTGGACTGTAGGGCTCATGGTGCGGATGTGTTGTTGAAGGTTTGGCACGATTGTGTGGGCCAAGATGGTGGGCTTCCCGTACTGGCCGGCTCTGATCACGGACCCGCGCCGACTGCACCCCAAATATCACGCGGGCGCGCTGAAAGAGATCGAGACCAAGCACTATGTGTGCTTCTACCAGTCGAACGACTTGTGCGTGAGCAAATTCCCTGGCTTGAAGGGCAGGACCGACAAGGCGCTGACTCCATCACTCTTTGGCCATCTAGCTCGCCCGTGCTGTACAAGAACATTGAGGCGTGGGACGACGCTAAGCATGACTACCGTGCCGGTCATCCGACGAAGGACGCAAAGGCACCGAAACGACGCAACCATCTCATGGAGGCGATTGAGCTAGCTGATGTGAGTGCGTTTGTTGTGAGGGGAATAGACATGGCACCGTGAAGACTGATCTCTGTACACATTTCGATCGTTTCACAGAAAGACGCGGCATTGCCTATTGAAGAGCGTATGGAGGGATTGATGAAGGAGGTTGCTGAAGAGGACGGCTCTTCGTCGACCGAAGAAGAAAAAGAGGAGAAACCGGTCGTGAAGCGGAAACCCGGTCGCCCCTTAGGGTCCAAGAATAAGCCCAAGGTTGTGGATGGTGCAGCTGCGGAAGCTGCGTCTCCTGCGCCGAAGGCCAAGCGTGGTCGGAAGAAGTCTGTCGAGGTCCAGGAAGAGGATGCCGAGAAGGCCCCGACGCCAGAGACCCCCGATGAGGAGGATACTGCACCTCCGCTCAGCAAGGATGAAATCAAGGCCAAGGTTGCTAGCCGTAAGACGCCATCCAAGAAGAAGGCAGCGTCTGCTGAGGAGAAGTCGGCTGCAGCTGCGGCCAAGAAGGCGGCGAAGGTCTCTGCAAAGAGTGAGCCTGCCACAAAGGGTGGTGAACTCGATTCGAAGCGGAAGAAGGAGATTGAGTTGGTTGTGCCCCGTAAGTCCGTTAAATCTGCTGATATCCGGGAGGCCACTGAGGAGGCTGCACGTAAGAAGCCCGGCCCACGCGAGAAACCCAAGGACAAGGGCGAGTACAAAGTGGGCAACCTGACCCAATTTGCCGGTAAGATGAACCGCCTCTTCGCGAATGAGTCGTCGAAAAACAATGATGAGCTCATCTTGCTGCTCACGCAGCTCTTTGAGGAGAGAATGGTGTATCGGTCGGACGTCGAGCGGTCCGGTGTTGCGGCTGTGATCGCAGCTTTGCGCAAGAGTACAAACCCCACCGTCGCAACTACTGCTAGTGCTGTGCGCAAGCACTTGATGAGGGTGCTGAATGACGACGTCACCGAAGAAGCCAACAAGAAACATAAGGCTGAGTCTGATGCGAATGCCGACTCGAAATCCACCAAGAAGCAGAAGACAGCATCCGAGACGGACAAAGCTGACGCACCGAGTGTAGCTGTTGCGGTTGAAAGCAAGACGAATGGTTCTAGTGAGAAGCAGGAGCGGGAGCCCGTTGTGGAGGTGCAGGAGAAGAAAGAAGTGAAGGTCGAGGTTGATGCGAGTGAGGAAGAGCCCTCGCCCGTGCCTGTGGACGAGAACAAGCCTTCGTTCACCCAAGAACCAGTGTCGACGGCTCCGTCCGAGGCCTCTGTGGATAAAACGGACAAGCAGGAGCCAACGAAGCCGGTGTCACCGAAGAAGGCTGAGCCCATGCAGCCAATCTCGACCACGCCGAAGCCTGACCCGTCCGGCGACAAGGTCCGCATGACGTGCATTGAAATGCTCAAGAAATCGCTCGCCCCGATTGGCGAGCGCAGTGCCGACGTCGCCCGCGAGATTGAGGTGCGTTGCGCTCAGACATGAACAGGTAGGGGTTCACTGAGCTCTGATTTACTGTGACGGATTGCTGTCTGCACAGGCTCAGGTTTTTGAGCGCTTTAGCGAGAGCACCTCGGAGTACCAAGCGTGTGCTCGGACGATCACGTTCGGACTCAAGAAGAACGACGCAGTGCTCGAACGGCTGAAGAACGGAACGCTCCACGCACTCGAGCTCGCGTATTCGCCTGAATTGGTTCGTTTTAGATCCCCTCGACGATGACAGCGTTGGAGTCGCACTGACACAATGGTTTCTCTTGTTCCACACAGTACTTGAAGTCATAGTCGACTTGCTGACCCCCCGTTCGTTGTGTTCACTCGATCGACTCCTCGTATGCGCAGTTTCATTCTGGCATTCCTCCTGCGACGCAGTGGGTGAGCAAGCGAACGATGGAACCCTCTCGACCTCCCCCCCACGCTTGCGTTGCGGTGGGAATGCCAGCGAACCTATGGTAAATACCACCTTTGCATTCTGGTTTTTTTTCTTGATGTTGTTTCCTATTTTTCCATTATTCTGGGAAGTTCTTCTAGTCACTCTCTCGAGGGTTGAAGCCTCCCACAGCACCCGAATCCTCGTGGATAGTGCCATTTCCGGTCTGCTCATTTTTGAAGTCTTTCCGCCATGGCCAAGGCCCAGCTGTACCTCTCCTCGGAGCTCGAGCGCGCGTTCGCGGACGCGCAGAGCGGCAAGGTGCGCTTCGTCAAGATCGCGATCGTCGGCGAGGACTTTACGCTCGCGGGCGTGGGCCCGGCGAGCGCCGACCCGCGCGCCGACTGCGCCGCGCTCACGGCGCCCCACGCGCCCGTGCTCGCTGGGGGCGAGGCCGCGTTCGTGCTCTTCTGCCTCGACGTGAACGTCGCGGCACTCCGCTGGGTGCTGCTCGCGTTCGTGCCCGAGAGCGTGAGCGTGCGCGACAAGATGCTCTACTCGTCGTCGCGCGAGTCGCTCAAGAAACAGCTCGGCCAGAACTATTTTGTCGGCGAGTTCCACACGACGGACCTGGTAGGCGCACACTGTGAAAGGGATGGAATCTGTTCTGGGGACTGAGCGGATATGGTGTGCGTATGTTGGTAGAGCGAAGTGACGTTTGAAGGCTTCCAGAACGCTAAGAAGCGGCAGGCTGCGGACGCGCCGCTGTCGGAGACCGAGCGCCTGCTCAAGGAGACGGCGCTGCTCGAGCGCGACACGAACGTGCGATCGACCGCGATGAACGTGATCCCTTTCGGCATCTCGCAGAATGTGCGCGACAAGCTCACGCTTTTCAAGGACGGCAAATTCGACTACATTGCGATGAAGCTCAACACGGACCACGAAAGTGTCGACGTCGTCAAGAGCCTCGAGTCGATCGAGCTAAACGAGATCCAAAGCGTGATCGACCACAAGAGCCCGAGCTACGTGGCGTTCCGTAACCGCGTGTCGCTCATCGATGAGGCCGCGTCCGCTGGAGCGGGGTCGTCTCTCTGTACGTGTGTGTGGTGCGCGCCGTTCTAATCGGTGAGGACTGAAGTCGATGTGGTTTGTCTATTAGTGTTCTTGTACGTATGCCCGGAAGAGTCCCCCGTACGCCTCAAGATGGTCTACTCGACGGCCAAGGCGACGATTCTCGCGACAACGACTGAGCTTGGCATCGAGTTCGACAAGGCGATCGAGATCACGAATCCGACGACAGCCTACGAGGACATTCGCTCGGATATCATGCCGACGAAGGCCGATGACGATGCAGTTGTCAAGGCCCGCGAGTTCTCGCGTCCAGCGGCTCCTGGTCGAGGCCGCGGCCGCGGCCCAGCACGCCGTGGCCCACCACCATCGTTGTAGTCGTCTCGGACCTGCTTGGATTGAGAACTCTCTCGCCATCAGAAGCATGAAAAATACCACGGTTTTTGATTACTCCCCAGGCAAAAAAATCTATCGCTGTTGGCGCATTGCTGTTGAACGGTCTCAGCTACCATGTTCTGTCCTATCGTAGACTTCCTCAAGAGCGGGGGGTGTATGGGAAGATGCAAAAGGTCCCACGCGGGTGAGAGGTGAGATAATCCGTTTATCTCTTGCCCTTCTTCTTGCCCTTCTTCTTGCTGCTCCCCGACGACACCGCGGACGAGCCAGACGCGGCAGCGCTGGCGCTGGCGGCCTCGGCGGCCTCACGCTCGAGACGCTCTTTCCGTGACTGCAGCTTCGGGATCAGCTCAGCCATCTTGACCATCAGTTCCTTGCGCGTCTTGACCTCCGGGTTCTCGAACGAGCCGTCGGCCTTGATCAGCCGCACACGCACACGGCCTGCGACCTGCCACTCGCGTGCATACTTCTTGGACGGCTACAAGTAATTAACCCAAATGAGCATTCCCCAGCACCGCACAGAAAAGGCCACATCAGCACGAACCTCGAGCACGTGGGGAAGCTTGAGGAACTGACAGACCTCCGACATCTCAGCGGCGTGCGGGTCCTCGCACGCCTTCTCCTTCGGGATGCGGCGTCCCTCCTGGACCGTCTTCTTCGAGTTGATGTAGCTCGGGTAGAACGTAAAAAAGTCGTTGGTCGGCGTGCCTTCGGCCAGTCCGTAGTAGATGGCCTTGGGCAGCACGGGCATCATCGGCGGCATCATGCCCGGCGGGAGACCGGGCATCCCCGGGGGCATGCCACCCATACCGGGCATACCCGGCATGCCAGGCATACCGGGCATACCGCCCATGCCCATCTTCTGCATCATCTCCATCATCTGGCCCATGTCGGGCATGCCGCCGCCGCCGCCGCCGAGCGCACCCATGAGATCCCCCATGTTGGGCAGCGGCCGGCGCGCCGAGTTCGCACGCGCCGGCGGCATATTCAGCTGCACGGCGTTGGAGTCATAGCGCTCGCCGGCGACGTTCTCCTTGACGCGTCCCTTCGGCCGAGAGGTCATGGGAGGGACCGAGCGTGGGGGTTCTCCTGCTGATACCGTGGTCGCGTTTGTGCGAGAGGTCCATGGGGGCGAAGGATGAGGTGGACTGTGGATCTTGTGCAAATGGTTACCAAGTACCAGGGGGAAGATGTACTGATTTAGATACTGCATAGATACCGGTTCAGCTTCGGTATTACATGTACCCATCTTGGTTGCGCGTATCTTTTCGACATGGATCATGTGGTTGAGTGTGCGGCATCTGACCCGCGTTGCGCTGTCCAATGTGATCGTCATGGGCGATCCACACAACACGCACAATCTTTGAAGGAGGAATCCAGTTAATCGAAGCGAGGTGCTTTGTGTGCACAGGCAGCACAGCATGCGCAGTCGTTTCTTTTCTTTCGCAGCTATGCACGTTGGCGACGGACGCGCAGGGCAACCAACGGATCAGAATGGTCGGTGCTTTCCAGCTCCACACACCAAGCGAGCCTCGTGCTCTCATTTAGCATGTGTAGTGCCATGGTGCGTGGGTCAAAAATCGCCGGCGCTAACCGATGCTGAGGCGTCACGTGGACTTGCCATCGGCCAAGCAATGTGCATGAATTGGAGACGTTTGAGTCGAAGAACCGCTCAAGTAGGAAGAACCGGTTCCTTTCAAGGATAAATGAGCGATCCACGAAGCGATGTAGCTCCGTGCAAATGACTAGAGGGGGCCACTCAACGCACGACGAATCCCATGAAGCATAGCCACAGGATGGTGGGGCTCGATATCGAGCGAGACAGGTATTTGCAAGGCAATCGCTCGGTGATTCCATTGTTGTGGCCCTCGGTGAGGACAGATGCATAGAATTGAATGGCCAACAGTGCAGCATACGGTTGTACCTAGTGAATCAATGTGGGAGCCCCCGCATACCTTTTTTACAGCCAAGCCATAGTACAGTTCTCCTTACGTTCGCAGACTCCACATAACTGGGACTCGAGGGATATACATACCGTTCCGCCCTGCATCGAATCGCTCAATGACAAAGCCACGGCATCTCCTACACTAGATGCTTCCGCTGGTCTCTTCCTTGTGGCCGACTCCAAGGCGTTTTAGCGGCTATTCGCGTGTCAGCGTGGCGTGCTCCAGAATGCCCAATGGTGGACGCGCAGGTGTGCGTACTAGTGCACCCACGCACCAGGGCTGCAAGGGGGCGAAGTGGCTGCCTTTGCGTTTCCCTCGGCGGATGACGGCGCATCATCACACTTCGTTCTGCGTGGCTTTGGCGTCATCCCGGGCGCTGCTGTGTCACAGAGACAAGGGTTTTTTCTGCTTGGGGCCGCGGGCTCTGACGTCACGGACGGATCTCGTCACTCAAGACTGTGCGTAATTACCAAATGAACGCTTGTGATTGGTTTAAATCAGGTGCTTTGCCACTCAATCAACTTTTTACGACGGATTCGCCACGCCGGCGCTGTCACACCTCGGCCATTCGGAGACAAGCAGTTCAACACCAGTTGGGTGAGGTTTTTTAGTAGCCGTGGGCATCCCAGGGTGGGGGCGGCCGGTGGCACGCGCCACGCATTTCTGCTTCGGCGCAGTGCAGCCACCGCCACCAGGGCCATCATCGGGCAGTCCTCTGGGTTATGATCGGAAT